>DWKN01000141.1:0-10019 GCA_018249455.1 Bungalotis erythus | reverse complement strand
ATATTGTAACGTGGACCTGTTTCTTCTTTCTTTTTTTATGGAATTGAAGTGGTAATCGAGCGGTCACCTGGTGGTAAGTGGCCACTGCCGCCCATGGACATCTGTCATGTCGTGTCGCACACGTCGATAGCAGATGCGTTGTTACTCCTGAGAACTAAGACGGTCGCCTCGTATGCAAGTGAGAGCAACCACACTTTTGCAACGAAACACAAAAATTGCTTCACGCTAGCAATTGGTGTGGCGGTGTGGTGTGTCGAACTGCACTGGTTCTACCACCTTTTAACTACCTGATGCTGCAACCAGGTTAGTCTGCAGAATACCAAACTCTTCGATGACTTACAGCAGACGAATCGCGGTTAAGCTCGTTGATTATAGAGATAAAATAAATCAGCATTGCTATGTGTAAATCTACACAGTTTGATCAATTAACATGATGTGTTGGTCTCAATAAGTTCAGCTGAAATATATTAAATTTTAAATTTAAGGACCCCAATTTAAATCCAAGTAACCGAACAAATTCGTACTGACTTCAAATAGTTCTTCTTGAATTTAAAGGTCCACACGGCGCTACGCCGGCTCTGGTGATGTCAGTAAGCAAATAAAATCAGAAATGCATTAATAATGGGTAAAAAATATTGTGTTCAAAGTTCCCATATCGTTCCAAGTTCTATGAATAACAAAATGATATCATACTATCTAAGCGTTGTCGTTATCAAAATACGTATGCGCTTGCACGTAACCATTATTTATAGTGATTCATAAAAATATGCGAGGTTGCTGTGAGCAGAGTTCCGTTCATGTGATAATGTAACGCAGTGAACGATCGATTTAAACGGTCGAAAATTCTGTTAGAGAAGTTTTATTTTTGGCTGCGGCTTCTCTCTCGTAAACTTGTAAGCTATCTATACAAATAAATAAAATTGGATTGTCTGTTTGTAATATTAAAATTATATATATATCAGTGTAACGTTGATGTTGGTTTGAATTTTCTCGGAATAAAAGCTCACTGTCCATACAAAAAGTGAACATCTCTATGCACAACCTACAGGTATGTACGTTACCTCGCGTTGCGTACTTGTGTTCTTCAACCGTAAAAACATACGATATTTTCCAAACTGCACGTAACTACGAAATGAAATTAGAAGTGCCTGCCGGGTATTCGAATCCCGGATCCGTGAGAGGCCGATTCTGACCACTATTATATTCCGTGTTATTTCTCACATGTATGATGCAAGATACGGACCGCGTGGCTCAACGGTTACCATACT
Organism: Bungalotis erythus; assembly: GCA_018249455.1. Taxonomy (NCBI): domain Eukaryota; kingdom Metazoa; phylum Arthropoda; class Insecta; order Lepidoptera; family Hesperiidae; genus Bungalotis; species Bungalotis erythus. The sequence goes on along the minus strand of DWKN01000141.1, from coordinate 8,751 downwards.
GCTCACTTACATCCGAGGCGACCATCTTAGTCGGTAGGAGTAGCAACGCATCTGTTATAAACGTCTATGACATGACATGATATGATACGACGACATACGGACAGGAGTGGCCACTTATCATCAGGTGGACTGCATGCTTGTTTACCACCTCATTTCCATAAAAAACAACCGGTTTGATACGCAAAGTTTCCGGGTTAGATTCGATTCCATCGCCAGGGATAATCTTAACTGATGAATTAAGATTACTGTTCTGGGTCTGGGTATCTGTGCATTCGTCTTTGTGTGTTTGCATGGTACCCACGACATAGGGAATCCTAATGTGGGACGTGTGTGTCACACACGTGGAGTTGGCGTGTTGTGTGTGCGTGCGTGCGTGCGTGCGTGCGTGCGTGCGTGCGTGCGTGCGTGCGTGCGGGCGTGCTTGCGTGCGTGTGTATGTGAATTAATGTGTTTTCAACTCATTTAACTTTTTCAAAATATACGAATGTTATTTATTTGGTTATCTAAATATATAATTATCTACATCAGGAAATCCAGTCAACCTTGCAGATCAAAGAGTGTGAAGGTCGGTTACACGGTCGCTTGCGATGCGATCTTGATATTTCGCTTTTATTTTTCGTAATATGAATGCATCAAATCCAAATTTTAACTGTGGTAGACTCTGTGCGGTCACCGCGTGGTAGACCGCCACACCCATACCTACAGTGAAGAAATTCTTGCGTTTCGGTGGAAGGGTTTTTTTTATTAAGGTGAAATTGTGAACGATCATGCAGTCCACTTGGTAAGTGGCGACTGCCGCCCATGGACATCTGTCATGTCATAGACGTCAATAGCAGATGAGTTGCTACTCCGTGGACCGAAATGGTCGTCTCGTATGTAAGTGGGCTGGCAATCACACCTTTCCACCGAAACGAAAAAATTGCTGCACGCTAGAAATGGGTCTGACGGTGGTACCTCCCCTGTTGAACTGCACAGTTTCTGCAACCTGTATGTGTGGTGGCTGGTCATGACTAGCCGAACATCTTAGTTCTAAGGAGTAGCAATGCGTCTGTAATAGTATTTAGACGGAGCTCCTGTTATGCATACATCTCTAAGGGTGGTAGAACCACACAATTTCTAGCGTGAATCGATGTTTGCGCTTCGGTGGAAAAGTGTGGTCGGGGGCTCATTTGCGAGGTCACCATCTTAGTCATACGAAGTAGCAACGCATTTGTAATCGCCGTGAAATAGAGCTCCTGTTATATATTGGGAATTGTCAGATGTCCATGGGGGTAGAGACCACTTACCACCAGTTAGACTTAGACTTAGAATAAATACTTTTCTATTACGTCACAATGTGCCTCCAATATTGGTCAGCGATGGGCAATCAAACCGACCGCCATTAGTTTAATCATCATTCCATTTTACTGGAGCATTACTTTGCAAACCCATAATAATATTCTATAGCTATGGCGATAGCCGTAACGATAGTACAGACGATGGGGCACTTACCCTGCAAATGACATTACGTGACCGCAATTTCAAAAGGAAATATCACCCGTCCAACCCTTTGGACTGTTGCCACCTTAGAACGATCTGAAATAATAATGTTTGTTTGGAAATAAATCCCTACTTCCCTACTAATATTATAAATGCGAAAGTAACTCTGTCTGTCTGCTCGGCTTTCACGCCTAAACCACTGAACCGATTTAATGACATTTGGTAGAGAGATAGACTGGACCTTGGGAAAGGACATAGGGTACCTTTTATCGCAAAAAAGGGGTTGAAGGGGCTGAAATGGGGGATGAAAATTTGAATGAAAGTTCATCATTGTCAAAGATAAAACCATGAAACGTTGTATAAATATAGTGTAAATAGCGTTTTGTTAGCCCAAAGCCACTATTCCAGGCAGACGAAGTCACGGGCAAAAGCTAGTAATTTATATTCTCGCTCGACTTTGAGAAACTTGGCATCTATTTACCAACGTGCTTCAAGTTTTTCAATGTTTACACAGGCATCTCAAATATTTTCGTAGTAAAAATATTCCCGTAGTAGAATGTTATTTCACAAAAATTCTTTAGTTAGGTATTTTAAGTGAAAGCCTTTTTTTTATTGTTAAACCTAGCGATAAGGCAGACGGGCCACCTGATAGGAAGTGCTCACCGTCGCCTGTGGATATTTGCAACACCAGGAGAGTCACCAATGCATCGCCGGCCTTGAAGGAGAGCTCTTTTTGCGCCTTTTTTGAAGAACGCCATGTCATAGTGCTCAGGGATACCTTAGGAGGAAGCTCATTCCACATCTTGCACGTCCTTACAAGTAGAAGCCTGTTAAAATCAGTTCAATTGTTTTTAAGATTACCTCGTACAGATATACGTGCAGGTAACTAACTGTAAGCAGAATTTCTATATGATTTCTTCCTATATATAGACTGTATATCTGAAAAGGCCCCCCCTCGTGCATTATACTATATTAGGAAGGTCAAATTGTATTTCAGCTTTCAGTTGTCCGACGTTGATTAATTTTTTTTTTGATACTTCTACGCCACTTCTTATATGATCAAACTTTATTTCCATCTATTTATAGTAAATACTAAAGTGTAGAACAATATTATATCTCCATAAGGCTTGAAAGAATCATTAGAACGCCTTTGAAATGTAATTAGTTCAGTACAATTATGCAGTATTTGTAAATGGAGCGGGGATTATGATGGTGAATTAGCGCACAAACCGCATGCAATTTGTAGAATGTCTTTGTGAACAGCAAAACCGCTGTCACGTTGTGGGCAGAATGGAAATGAACCGGACGATCGCCGTTGCTGTCACCGACAAATGGGTTTTAGTTCGTTTGGTACCTACACAATTTGGTTGACCTCATTTTATCTCCAACGGATGACAATTATTATTTATTATTTACTTAACTATAAGACTAAAACTACTTAGCTGCCTCATAACATCCCCTCAGTTGCATCATTCTTCACATTGCCACAATAGATTTATTGACATATTATGGTTAAATATCTATAAAGTTCCATAACGTAATCCTAACTTATTATTACTTTACGTGATTTAAAAGTTTTTTAATCGAAATTTTTTTTTTAATTTGTTGTAATTAATCTTTTTAATCTGTGTGTAAGATATTCCATTTTTAATTGTTTAATTTTGTTTATAGGTGAAGGTAAACGGGTAGATAATTTTATACCTACTTAATTTTTCAGCATGTTGTCCATGCTATGGTTTTAATATTCATTGTAGAATAAAATTGGGTTATTAACTTGCAAATAGCATTTTATTTTATGTTAGCCAAGGGATAATGATATTAGAAAATTATTATCGCATCCTTTAATCGTGAAAGAAAACACTGAAAAATACCTATACGTCTGAACGTTCGCCTTAAAGTTCTTCGAATCCACATTTGATAAACTTTGGCATAATCCTTCTCATGCTGAGAGAACACCTGTGGTTTCGGCAGCAACGTGTAGTTGCTGGCTCACTTACATACGAGCCGACCACATTTGACCTCAAGAGCAGCAACGCAAGGTGATCGACTTCAGATAGAGCTCCTGATTTGATTACAGACGTCCACAGGACGCAGGGACTACTCACAATCAAGTGGACCGCATTGCACATTTCGTGCTTAAAAGTTCCCTGCCAAATGTTCCCGCTATTTTCATCGGCGGCCATTTTGCGCAATTGATAGCTGTCAAAAGTTCACAGCTCTGCAACTGATAGACGCGGACGAATTATTTGTTTTTCAGCCGCAAATAAAATTTGTTTCCAAATGAAATGTAAATAAATCTGGCAATTTCCATGTTTTATTCAATTCGGCGATTTTGGAGAGAGGTTTAAATTTTAAACGTAACGCTTTTTAGTTGTATTTTTGACTCCACATTTTTATGACGACGACGATGACCATGACGACCACCACGACCACGACTACCATGACTACGTCGATAAGGAACGTTAAGAAATGTTTATCTACATTGGAATCTTAAGACTAAAATACGAAATATTTGTAAAATATGGCGTCTTGTGCAGTGAAAGAATATGATTTTACAACCCATAATCATCCAAACCAATACACGTTTCATAGCTAATATATGAGTTTTATCAACACTATTTACTGACACTTAATCAAATGACACAGCTTAGCATTGTTTGGTCTCGCTTCTTACTCGACACTGTTTATCTTTGACATTCAACATTGCTGATTCTCCCTTTAGATATTATTCGAGGACAGAAAATAAATCGAATTTTCTATATCAAACCTAATACTTTTAATTAATTCCGAGCGGAATATTCGTAACAGTTTTGTTTGCTGAAAGAAATTGGTTCGAAGCGATTTGATACTGTTTGTTGAGCTCTTATATCTTCCAACCCGTTTCAGGTTTTCGTTAAGTATTGAATACAAATAAAAACGTTTTACAGGTAGATAGGTATACTGAACACTCAGTATATTCGTCCACAAGGATAGTTTGCTAATAGGACAAAGTATATTGCCCCTGTAGCTCGGGACAAGAATAGCGCTACGGTAACTCCTGCCTGTCGTAAGAGGCGACTAAAAGGAAGCTTCCGGGATCGGGGGCGGTGTGAGTGGGAGCTCAAGCCATCCCGACGTAGCGATCCCGGGAAGGATGCTAGTGTGAGTGGTCTAACACTGACATAGACATGGGGAAGGTGGGGCCGAGGAGGCTCCACCCGTGATGAGCCTGTTTGAGACGTCGTGCTGGAGGACACCAGTAGCGTTCGTCCAGAGATCCTGGTGTTCTCGTTCTCGTTCACGTGACTTCGAACAATCAGCGGTGCCAGAGATTCGAACCCGCGACCTCTCGAAGGAGAGACTGGAATCTGGTAAGATCCTAGGTTACCCCTGTTTGACAGTTTTATATAATGTGAAACCTTATTAAAATCAAATGAAATCAAATCCTATACAAAAAACAATTATTTAGGCCAACGGCAGAACTTACAAATATACGAATTACGTTTTTTCTTAATTTGTCAGAGACTCGAACCCGGGACCGTCCGTCCGAGAGTGCAATCATTCCACTGGGCTATTACTGCTTATTTTCTGATATAACACATTGTTATTTGTTGTTACATCTAACGAGCGGCGCATTGTGTCCAAGACTATATCTATAAGTACCCAGATAAATCAATTTTGCCTGTGCTCAAAATTGATTGGCTTACAGCAAGATATTTGGGAATACAGCCAACAGAAGTTGCAGTGCTTGTACTCTATTGATTAACGGCGAGTACCTATCTATATTCACAGTTTAAAGTCTATTCAGCCCGAGATATGTAGTAACAAAGCTGGACTAGGCGTATATTGAAAGAAAATATCCGACTGTAAATACAGAAATCTTGAAACGGACATTTTGAAAGTTTGTATCAAAATAGTAACACAAGTGTTTCGGTTACCCAAATAATCAAAATAACCTAAATAATCGGTTAACCAAAGTGTTGCCTGCTTTTAGTTATGTAAGTAATACATAATAAATTTTTTACTTGATAATTGTAGGTCATGCTGGGCATGAAGAAGTTCCAGATCAACATTCCAATAACTTGAGGGGTCAAGAACACTTGTTTAATCTAAAGGGTCAAGTAGAGCATAAATTGGACCTTATCAAAAACCACATTGATAAGGACAGTAAAGTGCATTTTATTGGACACTCTATCGGAGCCTGGATGATAATAGAACTAATGCATAAGAATGAGTTTTTGCAAAAAAATATCATCACTACTACTTTGTTGTTTCCTACCATACAAAAAATGGCTGAATCCAAGAATGGTATTTTCTTGACCAAATTTGTAAAACCACTGCATTCCATAATACTATTTCTTGCTTATTTAGTAAGCTTATTTCCAGCTGTATTATTTAAATTTTTCATTGCTTGTTACCTTAAGTTTTATGGGTTTCCTTCAAATTATTTTATAAGAATACAAAAATTCCTTAATCACAAAGCAGTAGAACATGTACTTTTCTTGTCATTTACAAAACTTGTTAGTTTCTAGATGTAGAAATTGCAACGATTTGTATTATTATTATGTATCTACTATACAACACAGCTTCCATACGTCTTTAGGGAAGAGCTTTCATAGAAATAAAAATCCTGTTTTCAAATTGATATTGAATCTTATAGAACTTATGCAATTTTATTCTTAATACTATTATAAATAAGAAAGTTTGTGTGTGTGCGTGTGTTTGTTTGTAACTGGTTTGAGCTAAAACGGCCGAATGGATTTGAACGAAATTTAGTATACAGGCAGATTATGACCTGGCATATCACATAAGCTACTGTTAGTAGTAAAATTTGCCATAAGTTTGTCTGTATGTGTGTTTGTTTGCACGGCACGCAAAAAGTACTAAATCTATTAAATTCACGAAAACGAAGTCGCAGTCTGAAGCTCGTCACTAATATGATCTTTATATTGAAAAGATTTGCATATGCACATATCCACATGGCACATGATATTGTCATGCAGAACGCACGACGTCAAAATGATTGTCTGGGTGGTTGTATCTGTGTGTTCATGGTACCCTCACACTAATGTAAAGACTTATATACAAAGCATTTATTATAGTTTCATATATTATCTGTTGTAAAAACTATTATGCATATCCTAATGCTCGATTTAGTTAGTTACGGCGTGGGCAGCAGTGACCACTGACGTTAGGATTACATACCCATTCGCTATTTCATCATCAACGCTTTACTGTCCCACTGCTGGGCACAGGTCTCCTTTCAGAATGAGAAGAGTTCGATCATAGTGTACCACGCCGGCCAACTGCAGACTGATAAACTTTGCACACCTTTGAGAACTTTATGGAGAACTCTTTTCATCACTGTTAAACCATGAGATAATCAAATTCTAATACACAAAAACTTGTACAAATATATAATAAAATAATACAAATAAATAATAAAATAATAAAAAATCAATGGTGCGTGCGTGCCCAGGTTTCGAACACCGCACCTCACGACCAAAAGTCTCACCACGAGGCTGTCACTGCTTTTCGCTACTTCATTTGCATAAAATGTAATAGAAACTAATCAAATGCTCCCAATACGTGAACACATTCGGCATAACGCCATCCATGCGCACGCGCACCCCAGTGCGTTGACACGGTGTTCCGTGTTATTGATCCAGTTCGATCCCGGTCCGAATTAGAACAATTGACGTATTTAGTCCGAACAAATGTTCTTTGTGTTTTATTCGTGTTTCTAGTTTCTCTTTCACACTAACCAAATCAACCAACGAGAGATAAATATTTTTACCCGACTGCGCTAAGCGAGTTATATGTTTCGAGTGTATGTATGTATGTATGTATGTATGTATGTATGTATGTATGTATGCCCGCTCTATTATTTGGCACGCTGTACAGCCCAAACGGCTTGACGGATTTTGACATATAAGTTGTTGTTCGATTCGTCTCAATTACCCGATTGACATAAGGTTTAAAGGTTGTAGAACCTGTGCAGTTCGACTGGGTAGGTGCCACCACCACACCCATTTCTAGCGCGAAGCAATTTTTGTGATTCGGTGAAAAGGTGCGGTTGCTGGCTCACTTGCATACGAGGCGACCATTTTAGTTCTCAGGAGAAGAAACGCATCAGTTATGGACGTCTATGACATGCCTTGACCGATTTGCATGTGCGGCAGTGGCCACTTACCATCAGGTGGACTGCATTCTCGATTGCTAGTTCAACATAAATAAAAAAACGTTCGTTTACTGCATAGAACCATAAAACGTAGTTAGGTAGGTACTGTCGCCCATGGACATTTCTAACGACATGGATTAGCACACAGTATTTTGGTGATGTGGAAGACATATGAGAATTCTATACGCACCGCAATTGATATACATGCTAAAACTCATGCACACACACGCACAAGCACACGCACACGCCCACACATACGCATGCGCACACGCACGCCCACACGCACACGCACGCACACTCGCTCACGCACAAGCACACGCACACGCGCACACACACACGCGCACACGCACACGCATAAGCACAAGCACATGCAAACACACATACACACAGACACGCAGATGGCTTCATAATTGGGAGGAGACGCTGGTTCCTGAAACACACTTTCGAACTACATCAGGGACCAAAGGATTCATATCTTTATATGACATAATGTACCTATCACAAATTATGTCAGTAAAAATTATTACTAAAAAAATGTCTTCCAAGTAAATTAGCCTATCGGCGGTTGGCTACATATTTTAGGACATGCACTCGCTCTCTTGCTTGATTGTTTGTTTGTTTGATCACGCATGAAAATTATGTTTGCATTTGATAATCCAATTCTTGCGAAAGATTATAGGTTAATACAGCGCGGTACGATCCAATAAGCCAATTAAACATAATCCCTAAAACCAGCAGTCATTTTATGAAATGCATTAACAACGCGGATAAATACTTAAACACTTTCCAGATAATATTTACGGCGTCTGGTGACAGAATAGTCGTGAATGGCCAATAATTACTTGATAAAGGTATTTTATTACGCTATAAGATTAATTGTTAGAAAGTTGGAACTTGGATATTTTGATTGAAGAGGCATAAATGTGGCGACTTGGCTTTCAAGACAAAGCCGGTTTAACGGTGGTAGATACTGTTCAGTTCGACCGGGAAGGTACCACCGCCGTACCTATTTCCAGTGTGAAGCAATTTTTGTGTTTCGGTGGAAAGGTCCGGTTGCCGGCTCACTTACGAGGCGACTAACATACGAGGCGACCATCTTAGTCCTCAGGCAT
>DWKN01000140.1:0-10030 GCA_018249455.1 Bungalotis erythus | reverse complement strand
GAATATTAGAATTTTTGAGGGTAGACATTCATTCAACATGACGAATCTTTTCTCAAAATTAAAAGGGAAGAACATGCTACGTAACATACTTCCGAGAACTTTATCGCCAGCTTAAGCATTAAATTTTGTAACCAAGGTATATGATAATTTCTATAAAAGTTGAAAGAAGAAAGATTGAATTATAGAAAATATTTATATATAACAATAAGTATACGCAAGGAAGTACAATATTATGATTTTTGTTAATATTGCCTAATTATTTTACCCATTGATAAACCACTTCATTTGATAAATTTTCGACCATTGTTTGTTTATGTCGCTGATCTAAATAATCACTGACTGGAAATTAAAGGAAATGAAATTTTTGTCACTTTTGAGACTTGCGGTTCAGTAAAAAAAGCTTATACAGAGGTTATAATAAAAGAATCGATATCGATACATTTTAATATGTGGCAACACTCAAACGAAATTTACAGCAGTAGACGTTGAGCGCGTTGCATGAATGGACGTGTGATCACTCAATTTCAAGTCGGTGAGTGTATTTTCAGAAATCCGAATTAATAATGAACGAAAGATTACTTGGCAATGTTTCCTATTCAAAGTAATAACCATTTGAATGTTTTACGCCATATTTCGGTTATTTTAAACGCAAATAAAAATGAGGAACGCACGCAAATTAAACACATTATTTTACTTAGAACTTTTTACAATAAATTAACAGATTGAACTAGACTATATATTAAAAAGAAAAACATAAAACCCGACCGCAAATACGTTCATTTTGAAACAGACTTTTGTATCAAAATAGTAGCATAAAAAAGCATTATAATATACAAGCTTCTACCCGCGACTTCGACCGCATGGACTGCGTAGACTTTGTACTTTTTGTGTGATAGGCAAAGAAACACACAAACAGACAAACCTATGACAAATTTTATTCCTAACAGTAGCTTATGTGTTATTCCAGGTCATAATCTGTCTGTGTATTAAATTTCATCAAAATCCGTCTAGCCGTTTTAGCCCAAAGAAGTAAGAAACATACACACACACATACAAACTTTCGCATTTATAAAAGTAGTAAGATTTATTTCCACGTAAAGACTCCATAACCTCTTTACAACTCAATTGATATCGACGGAAATCTAAACACGGTTCGGGTATCTATTGGATAAGGATTATGGCTGCATGGTTATCGATAACGGCCATACATACAACTGCATGTTATCATCATATTTTCGTTGGTCACGTTTCTATTCGTAAACATTTCAAAAACAAACAATAAAAAAAAATTAGAAAAGAAAATATTCCTGTCGATAAAGAAATCATTATGATACCATTATCTTTGTATAACGTTACAACATATTTATCCCTTGTTTAACGCTAACATCGTTAGGTAAATATCACTACAAATGCAAAGGTTTGTGTGTGTGTGTGTGTGTGTGTGTTTGTTTGTTATTTCTTTGAGTTGAAACGGCTGGACGGATTTTGATGAAATTTAATACACAGATTATGACCTGGAATAACACATAAGCTACTGTTAGGTATAAAATTTGCCATAGGTTTGTCTGTTTACGTGTTTTTTGCCAATCACGCAAAAAGTACTAAATCTACTTAGTCCACGCGGACGAAGTCGCGGGTAGAAGCTTGTAATAAATAAATAATAATAAATAACGCTTCCTACACTAGTTTCCCTGTATCGTGGATGTCATAGACCCACATGACGAGCACAAACACTTAGACCAGGTACAAAAACCTTAATTCATTATTCAAATGTCTGCCTGGCCGGGAATCGAATAGCCAAAGAATATGACAGCCATACATACACTAGAAAAACATAACCCTTCTCTTAACACAGTCGGGTAAAAATACGACGTATGTTGTATTAAAGTCTTCCTTTAAACCGAAAAAAAAAGCTTACAAAAATTATAAAATAGGTTTAAGGTCCAAATTCTTTATATCACAAATTAAACTTCATAACGACCTAAGTTACAATATAGATATAATATTATGAAAGCGGTTGCAATTAAAACTGGCTTTTATTTGAAAAGCTTAATCCATTCACCAGCACTTCTTATTAAATAAAAATAAAAACGCTGAAGGGAAATACACAACCTATACACTGCTGCTAGTCACAGGCCTCTCAAAATGAGAAGTGTCAGGCCGTAGGCCACCACGCTGGCTATGTGACAGGTACCTACTTTTGAGAATGTACGGAGAATTCGAAGGCATAAGGAAACTCATGATGTTTTCTTCACAGTTGAAGCAATTGATAACAAATTTCCGAGAGGTCAGAGATTCTTGCTTGGGATACGAAATCGGCTGAGAGGCAGGAATCTTACCACTAGGCATCAATGGTTGCTAGTACAGTAAACATGTTATAAACATCACAACAAACACCCCGTCTATATATTAATACGTGAAGAGAAAACTTTGTACCCCTATTTAAGCACCTTGGGCGAACGGAAGAATGTGCGATTTGGCATAATTAAACTCCATATAGAGGAGCAGCGACGAATGCTAAAATTTATTAATATTGTATATTACAAATATGTATAACTAAAAGCAGGTTACGCTTTGGTTAACCTAATACTGATCAGTTAATAAGATCTTCCTTATATACACGGGACTTCCAACATTACAGAGGTCAAGCTAAATTTCATGAACCCTAAATATTTTGGGGATTAAATGTATCCTAGATTACATTATGAGTCCTAGAGATTATACCTGTGAAGTTATGAATTGCGGTCGATTTCGACCACCGCGCGATCTCTAGTTCATATTAATAGATGTCAATTTAATATATGTATTCAAAATTATTTCGGCCCGTGTCACCAATGGTAACATACGACACAAAGGTAGATCCGAACCGTCATTTATCTATCACCCCCGACTCGGGTGGCCGGTAACGTCATCCATTCTTCCCCTCTGACAGGTTTTGGTAATCAAGCCAGTGAACAAACTGTCCTGGTATCAATTTTGGTTAGAAACTTGTGTTTATTTTTGTTGAGACGAAATTGATGTAGCAATACATTAGTATATGGATAGTTTGAAAAAACATAGATCACAAAATAAATGGAAATATTTAAGAGGTTGAACAAAATATATGAAGCTCAGCCGCTCACTAAAACTAGCAGCAGCTCTAAAACTAAGCCGATTTCAGTAATATAAACGAAGTACGAACATGTATATTCAAGCTTAGCTGGCCGCTTTTAGTCTCAGACGAGTTGATAGGTTGTTAAAAGCGTGAAAAAGGAAGTTAAAATGCCATCGTTTGCCATCAAAGCATCATACGATATAGCATATCACATAAAAATGAGATTTAGTGGATTTTCATAAATAATACTTACTTTTAATGAAATTCATGACATTTACTGTAGGCCATGGTGCTGAATGGCACTCTCACACAAGTGTAAATTGTGCTTCAATGATCAATCAAAACCGTAAAAGAGAAATCATATTATCGTAATCGTTGTAATAGTCATTTAGAACGTTTGAAATTTGATTAACATGTTCATTCAACTCCCATCTTAACGTTTAACTATTAAAACTGTACTAGGAAAACAGGAACACGAAGACGTCTTGCTATTTTAAGCTCAGTGTGACCAATATAGGTTATCAATTGTAATGGGTTTACAGCCACAAATTTTCTGATTCTAGGATACAAACGAATAGGAGTCATTGAAAACATAACAGTTACATAATAGTTAAAACTAATTCACATTTCAACCCAACAACAGTAGGTCTGTGGGTTCGGTATGTACCAGGCAAACAGGAACAATAAGAGGTGGGTCGTTGCCACATGCCGGGGCTATTTCGAGCTTTGTGACCGATATCACGGTGTATCGATTGTATTGACGTTGAGTTCGTATTGTGAAATTGGGCACCACGCCACTGATAAATCTATACGCTTTAATGCGTGTTGCTTGTAGATTTAAATCTCTTAGCTTTATACGTTTCATCCTCTATAAGGGGACTTAGGCAATAAATACATAACAAGTACTTACACCTTGTTGTAAATAATCTTAGAAGAAAACTCTTGGAAATAAATTGGAGGAGCTGAGGTAAAATTTGTGTTTTCTAGGTTCTAAGTCGAGTGAAGCGAGAAGCGGGGGGCAGACCCTGGGAAGTTACCAAGGGTCCTAATTTAACATCAGCACACTTCTCTGAAGATCCTGGAAACATTCTCCAAAGTAACTCTGGAAAAATTCATGCTATAGCCAAAAAAGCATGTGATAATAAAAATTACGTTTCTTTGGATTTTGTTCCTTAAGGTAGCCTGTCAAATTATGTACCAAAAAAGGAATTAGAACAAAGCAGATTTAGTATATCACAGGTATTATTACCACCTACATTTCTTAATCCGATGTGGCTGGCATAAGCTTATGTAAGGCTTTAATTTGTGTATTTATTGTGATCATATCTCGTTGACATAAAGTTCAGTGACAAGATACATGGAGCAATACCAACACAGACACTACCGCTATATATGGGGACTATTAACTTGTTTGGTCTAGACTAAGATCTTTATCAGCCATTAAGGAAAATTTACGCAATCCATACAATGCAATATAAACTTAAATTAATCGTTGTTGGTTAAACAAATAATAATCTTCGCGATTAATAAAGGGCTTCGTATCTTTTGCTATCTTTTTCCATCATCATGAATCAATAAAAAAGAATCCATATAAATATTGTTGGAGTACATACGCATTCCAGGAGTGACTTAATTTTATTCCAAATTGCGAAATTAAAGTAATAGAGTAGAGAAGAAATCTATACAGTGAGATAAATAGAGTTAAGGAAGGACTTGAAAAGCCAGAAGATCATATGGATGACGTCAATTGCTACGTTAACTTAGAAATCCCAGTTTTCTTTAGTATATTACTTGCGCTTGACCATGATCATCTCTGAAGGTTTGATGCGGTCAGAATGCGGGTATTTAAGTAATATAGCGTTGAATGACAGATGAGGACACAAACAATCTATAAAGGCTGCCTGACCAAAGCCAGAAAAACAAACCCGTTTTCACACCATTTCATATAATCAAATTAAAATAAAAAGTTGATTTAAACGAATGACGGCGAGGAAATAATTCATTTAAAGTGCGAAGTATGATCCGCCGATCTGTCGAGCCAATAAAAATGCGGAAACGAGCCTTCGGCCGAGAGAAATTAATTACTTGCTTCGAGATATGCGAGTTCACGCACATTCATCAGAAAACTCTTAAGTATGTCTTCCACACTCGACAGGTTAATTAACTGCAGTGCCGGAAACGAAGCGTTTCCGTTCCGTTAAAGAAAAAAACGCGAAATGAAAACTTTTACGCTAATTCGTTAGAAAACTGCTACGAGCGCCCGATATTCGAAATGGCTCAAATTGCGCCAAATATTTTGTTCAAAATTTGACGGACAACATCGCCGTTCGGGAAACGTGAGAATAACAGAAAACCTATTATAATTATTTTCTGTCGAAAGATTAACAGCTCAAAAAAGATAGTTCGTTCATAGGTTTCATAGGTGCCCCCAGCAAAGCTACCTTTGAACATTAAAGCTAGATTTTCTCGTGTACTAGTGTTGTAGTAGTAAGACACCACACGCTCTTAAGAAAGAGTCCTATAGTTCGCAAGAATCTTGGAAAACCTATACTTGATTAAAATAATTCGTTAAATAATTAAAATAATTACGGAAGTTTTCACAGAGTCATGTTATTTGACCGCGCAAATTGGTAATCGCAGTGACAAATCATTGAGCAGGATAGATGTTTACTCTGGACTTAATCCCTCAGTCGCTACCAAATACATCCACGGAGAGCGATTTATGCTATTCTAAAGCAACACAGTGTAGGTCCGTAAAATTGATCGTATCAGGACAGAGTTGACGTTCATTCGGCAATATAACCGTAGTTAGATCATTTACGATGTACTTAGACCATGTACAAATATGATTTATGCGACGCATGACAATCCACTGAGCATGTCCGTTGTCAAACAAATCACAGGTTGATTTGCGGCCATTAGTGCCGAAGTAAATACTGATTAATTAGTACCTGTGTAAATGTTGATCTGATAATATCGTATGCGCAAATACTCCGCGTAATTCTTGTTTAATATAAGTCAATTTGAAGTTTAACAAGTCGCCGACCTATGGGTATTCAATTCGTCCATAACTTTAAACGCTATGATCTATGTATTTTGTAGTGTTCCCTCCACGTATCGCGATGATACATATATCGTTGTGTTCGTATGACAATGCAGTTTTGTCCAATATATGTTTCATCCATAGATAAGAATGTCAAATATCAACAGTGACAAATAAAAGGCGAAACATATAATTCTTGCTAAACGTGAATAATTCGTTTTGCTAATTAAACACACGGAACATTCAAATCTTTTGAATGAATATAGATTTTTATTCTATGTTTGGGTATTTGTGTATGTCCAAAGCACTCCAAGCAGTAGCGCTGTGGGTGTAGAAAGTGTATTGTGTGTTTCGTTTAAAGAAAATCGAATTCCTTAAAAAACTCTAATTTGAAGTATTTGTAGGGTACAATGGGCTTTTGTTTACGTCAAACTTTTTATGGAAAAAAACGTAGTCGCGAGAAATGTGAACTCATAAAGAAATATTTCGCTAATTGAAAAATACCTCGTCATTTGTTCAAAGAGAGGAAGTCGTAGAACGTCCAAAGTTTTAGTTTCAGTCAACATCAGTCATAACTTCAAAAGAAATCCAAAGAACAAACCACGAATAAATAAAGAAACCTAAAAAAAATACTTGAATTTAATTGTTCTCATTTTCCTCAAACGACGACCCGCTTGGCGTGACGGTCACAATAGCGGTCCGACACGCGGAGGTTTCCGGGTTCGTTTCCCGGCCAAGCAGACATCGAATGACGAATTTAGATTTCTTTTCTGAGTCCGGGTGTTTTGGTCTTTGTCTTTGTGTTTCCATGGCACCCACAAGACGGTATCCCAGTGTAGGGCTACGAGTGTAGAAATCATTATTTCCTCAAATATTTTTCATACTAATATTATTAATGCGAAAGTGTGTTTGTTTGTTTGTCGTTCTTTCACGTTAAAACGGAGCAACGGATCGATGTGATTTTTGATATGGAGATAGGTGAAGGACTGAGGATTGACGTAGGCTACTTTAATTTCGCTTAAAAATAATAAATTTCCACAGGAAAACATGTTTCAACCAAATAAGCAAATATTCATTCTATTTTAGGTAAGTTTTGACTACTTACGGATTAATACGTATCTCTTTGTCTATAAAGGCTGCCTTGCAACCGGCCGAACCTATTTTGATGAGGCTTCCAGACATAAATAGACTACTGCACAAGGAATAACAAGGCTACTTTCACTCCAAAAATATTCAGAGCGTAAAAATGTACGATTGTGCTTAAAAAAATTTGTAACAATTTCTTTGGCCATTGTAACGCAATAATTACTTGGTACATTTAAATGGTTTCTTCACGAAACGAGTGTTGAAGTGAATTATGTTCAACAATGGAGAATACTTTCTATTATATTACGTAAGCGCATCATACCAGGATTTCAGAAAATTTTGTTTTGCGAACAATCTTCACGGATTTAGTGATAGTTTAGTGGTAAGGTGCCGGTCTCTCGCTCGGGCGGTTCGGGGTTCGAATCCAGGCGTGCACCCCTGGTTTTTCGAAGTTATGAGCGTAATGGTAATTCATTGTCGCTTGATTTACCGGTAAAGGAATACATCTTGAAGAAACTTCTCCAAAGTTTTCAAATGTGTGTGAAGTCTACCAATCAGCAATTAACCACTAAGGTGGACTATGGCCTAATTACACTCATTCTGGGACACCTGTAAAAGTTAAAGGTAGTAGACAGTAATCTAGAATGTGTGTCGCTATGGTATCTCCCTGGTCGAACTGGTTCTAACACCAACGAAATTATGTCGGAAAAAAGTAAAAAATGTCTTATTCTCATTACTATATACACACTTCTATTCCCACTACCACGAACTGACTGAATTAACATAGGTAGCAATCGGATAGCCCAGTCGGTTAGTCTAAATTCTCACCATCTATCCAAAGCAATTTTTCTTACCACTGTAAAGATATTTTACTAGGCGGTCTAAAATTACATGACCTAAATTTGAAACAGGTCATTGAAATCCGACGGAACCCAATTACGATTATGAACTCATTAGACAATTAAGACGCAGGTTCACGCCTACATATGTTTAGACAGCGTTTATTATACATTTCAATTACCCTTTATTGTCCCATTGCTGGGCACAAGTCTCTTCTCAAAATGAGAAGGGTTAGGCCATAGTCCGCCACGCTTGCCAAGTGCGTGTTGGTAGACTTCACACACCTCTAAGAACTTTAAGAACTCTCAGGTATGAAGGTTTCCTCACGATGTTTTTCTTCGCCGTTGTAGCAAGTGATAATTAATTCCTAATACGCACATAACTTTGCAAAATCAGAGGTGCGTGCTAGAGATTCGAACCCGGTACCTCCTGAACGAGAGACCGAAATCTTACTACTAGGCTATCAATGCTTTTCTTATACTGTACATTTCGGTAGGCTATATTTAGATGGCATGGTGTCTGTGGCAACAGCAAATGATTGCAGATATTTTCCGGGAACTCTGTAAACGCCATCCACTTCGCGAGAACCGTACAATAAAACGTGACCATAAAACTCCGTAACCATTGTGAACTAGATTAATACATTAACGTTTTAAATAAATAATGCTAATTACTTAATACTCAAAATTAAATGTAATTAATAACCCGGACAATATAAGCTTCCGTATACAAGCAACCTTAACTCACGTAAACAGCTACACAATAAATAAATGTGCCCTAAGAGGCCTTATCGGTAGATGGGCCACACAATTATCGGCCAAATGCGAGTCGAACTCACACACGAAATGTTCCGTACCAGCGTACAATATTATACACTGTATATTAAGGTGCATGCATGTACATACATTAAGATCGAGCAAAAACGTCGAAAACGACAAAAAACTTGTTAATAACATGTTTTTTATTCTATAAAAAAATTTTTTACTAGTATCTTGAATTACTATCTTCTTTAGAGTCGGCGCTCATAGTAGTAGGTACTCAACACGCGTAATTCATTTCATAATTCAGCAATCTTATATGACAATGTTTAAGTACTTGCAAGGAACTTTGAAGCGCCGACTTCAAAAATGATACTTATTCAACAAACAACTTTATTTTTTTATTACTTTTTTATGCTTTTGTGGTCGATTTTATTTTTTGTAAAACATTTTTTTACTCTTATTATTTGCTGTTGTAGCAGCCTAACACGGCTTCCGTAAAAAAAAATGTATTCATGTCTACCTATAACGGTTCAAGAGATAAACTTGTGTGACAGACGGACGAACGGCGGATTCTTATAAACAGTGTTCCGGTGGCACCTTTTGGGAATAGAACCCTAAAAATGAAAGTGCGCCAACCCTATGAGGCCTTATCGGTAGACTGGCTACACAAAAACAACGCAACGAGGCGACGAGGCAACGAGCATTGTATTCGGAGAGCAATATAAGGAGAGGCTTTGATTTCCGAGAACACCTCGCCCGAGTGGAAAAAGTTGTCGATTTCCTTAGTGCGTTGTTCACGGTGGATTCGAACTTGGGGTTAACGTATATGGTTGGAGTGGATTACTTTTATGGTTTACACGTGGACGAAGTAACCAAATAGACTTTCTAACCTGCACAGTTCGATCGGAGAGGACCAACGCATACCCATTTCTAGCGTGAAGCAATTATTTTTGCCTCTCGGTAGAAAGGTATGGTTGTCGGTGTTGCATACGAGGCGACCATCTTAGTAGTTACGAGTACCAACCCATCTGCTATTGACTTCAGATAGAGCTCCTGTTCTGTATAGAGTTGTCTATGAAGGGCAATGACCACTTACTATCAGTTGAACTGCAAACTCCTTTGCTATTTCTCTTTTATAAAAAAATCTATACATATAATAAAACTGTAACTGATCGCTGCCTGTACGTGGCAAATATATTTAAAAAT
>DWKN01000139.1:0-10042 GCA_018249455.1 Bungalotis erythus | reverse complement strand
CGCTCGCTCGTAGTCGTAGTGCGCCCGCCGGCCCGCCCCACGCCGCCGGCGCTCGAGCCCATGGAAACCCAAAATCACCAATAAAAAAAAATTATAATGTAGGTATATACTGACTGTTAACCTCAACTTTAAAAAGTAATGGTGACAAACGCGCTTACGCTACAGATGTCCTTACTTATACAACGTTGGTAGCTTTTTCTGTAAAACTTGCGACATTTACTAGCCATGTCATGTTGCCGATTTTAGATGTCGGTTTGCGCGCGCGTCACGCAACATACTAGCCATCATCATGGTGTCGAATTTAGATGTCGGTGTACGCGCGCATTTTAAAAATCCACTTTCATAATTTTACCCAAACGCGCTAATAGAAGTATAACTTCAAAAATAAGTATCTGTAGCGATGGTGACTAGATTGAAACCCGTTTAAAAAAAAAAATACCTATTTTTGTAGTCTTGCTTAAACGTTTTAAAGAATTATCTCCATAATTCCAGATACCACAAAGTAAAACAGTCACTTTTACTACATTTAAAATGGTACTGAGTTTTTGTGTAAAATATTGAAATAAACGAACATATAACGAGCAAATTTAACTTTTGAATTTGTAACTCACGCGAGCTCAAGTAAAATTGCTTATAAGCTTTTGGAAAGATGCCAAATACAACGGGTCGTGGACATATGTGAGGACAATGGTACATTGTGGTATATTTTGAGATCGGTACAACGATTATTGAAACCACTTCCTTAAGTTGTATTACTATACGAAGGATTTAAAAAAAATCGTTCGATGAATAAAAGAGCATAAAATACTGAACTATTATATATTTGCCTATTTATATAATACGAGCTTCTGACCGTGACTTTGTCCCGTACTTTTTGCATGATTGGCAAACAAACACACAAACAGACAAACTGAAGGCAAATTTTATTACTAATAGTAGCTTATGTGCTATTCCAGGTCATAATCTATCTGTTTTTTAAATTTCACCTAAATCCGTTCCGCTGTTTTAGCTCAATGAAGTAACAAACATACACACCGACACACATACACACATAATTTCGCATTTTTAATAGTGGTGGGTTGCTTAAAATGGATACAGTATTTGCACTGTCTATGGGCTACTTAACATAAAGCGGACTGCATTCCTGTTAGCGTGAAAGCTAGACCAGACTAGACTTTATTGGAGACTTCAATCTAGATTGTAACGTAGAACAAAGAAATCCTCTAAAAGCTGCTCGAAGCTAGCACCAATAAAATCGGACATCAAACTACACTGCACTTGGACAAAGAAATTCTGTGAAACTGTTTTTCAATATCAGACTGTTCTTTTTACTAAAACAGTTTCCAATAGTTGATAGAAAGTGAAATTTGTCACTGTCCAAGCCTATTCGACGTGTCGAGTGTAGAAGAATTGAAATGTTTTAGCGTGGTCATTGAACTTTCCGTTGTGCCAAAAAATCGACAAAACAGAAGTGTGACTTGTACCTACCTATATTCACGTAGAACGTCGTACCTAAATGCAAATAAACCACTTGCTGGCGAGCCAGAAAAAGTGGTGTTTGCATGTTTAAATCCAATTTTCATTTATTCAGCTCTGCTAGCCCAAAACAGTTCTTATTACACAGGTTCAAGGTATATAGTAACTGCGTGAATTTGTTGCAATGAGTATAACTTAGTGCATTAAATATGACAGCCAAATGCTGGTTTTATTAAAACTACTAATTCTAGTAATCGCATGTAGGATTTTCCTCAATTTATTTTGTAGGAAAAGCATTATTATTACAGACGTGGTAAACATACAATGAGGCCTATTAAAAGACATTATTTTATTAATTTACAATTATTTTTTTAACTAAAAATAACCAAAGCGAAAAAGCTAATAACAACGGAAAGAAATAAAAGTAGCGCGCTTAGCATCGTGGCTTGTGAAGATCGTAATTCGTAAGTGTTCTACAAAGTTAAGGAGCTTCGAAAATGGTTGGAAACTGCATAGATTTCATGCAAGCTTCCGTGGTTCAGAGACCCCATTAAGTTGTCAGTCACGATTGTTATGGTTGTACAGCAATGGTTAAGGATTATTAAAGGCTTTATTGACACATATTTTAAAAGTGGTAGAACACGTACCGTTCGACCGGGGAGGTACCACCGCCTCACCCATTTCTAGCGTTAAGCATATGTGGCGACCATCTTAGTCTTCAAGCGTAGCAACGCATCAGTTATCGACGTCTATGATGTGACATGACAGATGTCTATGGGCGGCAGTGACCACTTACCACCAGGTGGACTGCACGCTCGTTTGCTACTTCACTTTCATAAAAAAAAGACACTTTCATAACATATGAGACGGAATGGCTCAGTAGCCAGGAAGAGTCTTCACTCCACAGAAAAAGCGTGATAGAGTACATTCTAGACCCTTCTTACTTATATTTAGAGATCTGTTGCAGCCATTGTAATAAAGTTAATAAAATATTCAACCACTCTACTATTCACTTCTTTAATTTGGGGACTCAATCGGATTAATTAAGAGTTAAAAGCAGAGCTAAATATTTGTGTTGCACAGTTTACCTTTGTCCATCCGCTAACTATTAGAAATGAAACTATATATTATTAATTCAAAATAGATAAGTGGAACGACTACGCAAGTACAGAAGTGACTCATTAAAGACTTAGCGACCTCAGCATTTGGCGCCCGCCAAAACAAGTTTTGTGAGAAAACTCAAACGGCGCTCACCCGCATGTTTACCTCCTAACACTTCTGCTTAATCGCTAATGAGTTCTGAGCAAAGTATTCTTTCTTTATTTTAAGCCAAAACACATTCAGAAGCGATGATGTTAATATGTAACGATCAAATCATCAACCTTTTATTGCCCCACTGCTAGGTACAGGTAGGCTCACAATGAGAAGGGTTAGGCTATAGTTCACCACGCTGGCAAAATGCGAGTTGGTAGACTTCACACACCTTTGAGCACTTTATGGAGAAATCTGGAGTCCAGGTTTCCTCACGACGTTTTACTTCACCGTTGTGACAAGTGATAATTAATTACCAATACGCACATGATTCGAAAAATCAGAGATGTGTGCCAGAGATTCGGACCCAGGACCTCCCGAATGAGGAACCGGAATCTTACCACTAGGCTATCACTGCTATAACGATATTTGACTGAAATAATTTTGATTTAGTCGTTTTCATTTGAAGTTTAAAAGTCTAGTTGCAGCTCTGCAGCGAGGTTGTACGAAGGTGCCTTCACCTTGGTACATACGATAAAAATTCGAAGATAAATCACTTTCTCTAAGTTTCTATTGATGATATTGTAACTACAAAGCACAAATTGGAGAACGATTTAAATTTTCATTTTACTGCTTTAGTTTTTAAGTTTCTCATTTTAAATGACTAATATATGTCTCATGAGAAATAAATAAAGTTTCTTAAACCCAAACCTATTTAAGCATTTTGCGTTTGTTTGTACGGCCTCATGCTGACATGCACAACATTCTTGCCAGATAGACATCAAAACATCGAATTTGGAATCCTGTCTTGGGTCTAGGTATTTGAGTACATATCTGTGGGCGTCTGTGGCAACCACCACACTTAAACTTAGTAGGAGGCAGAGTTGTAAGCGCTTTTTTTTAATTGTCCGAAATATATTTTAAGGTTAAGGTCTCATTGTATTGGTTTATCACATATTTTTTGACAAATATACGTGATAATATAATATAATGATATAATGCCAGTTATTCTTGCTACGATTGGCTTACATCCAAAACCAGTGCGTTAAGTGCGTGAGTACGAGTGTGTTATAGAAGAATATGTACCTCGCACACGCTAAATAAATACATAGTTTTCTTTATATATTTATTATCATTTCTCGAGATAAGCGCCTAAATCTTTGGTTGCCCGATAGCATACATTTCCTTAATAAACCTTTTATTTTATCACTACTGAGAATGGGATCTTTTCAAGATGAGAAGGGTTAGGCCACAGTACACCACACTGGCTAAATAGGGATTGGCAGACTTTACAGACTTTTGACAACTACATAGAGAACTCTCAGGCGTTTAGGTTTCTTGAGAATGTTTTCCTTCGCCGTTAAAGCAAGTTATAATGGTTGCTTGGATTCGGATCTACTGAGCGAAAGAACGGAATCATACCGCTAACACAATCAAATTAATAACATAGAGAGCAGTGATAGCCCAGATCTACCTAACGTACAAAACTCTACTTCAAAAAGAGCAAGCTGTATCTAGCGCACCCTAAATATTCTCGCAATAAAAGGAAGCATAATTCAAATGTTGAAAAGTTGTTAGCAAGAGATGAGTCGCACAGTTTAATATAATTTGATGACACGAATTCGTTTGACCTCCTCCAAATTCTCCAAACTTCGCCTACGCGTGTTCAATCTATTAAAGCAAACATTTTTTGATTATTTTGTTCACTGTACCCTAGGGATCAACGTCTGTGTCCGCGGGCACACGAACAACGAAAATATTCAACCTTTGGAGGGTAAAAGAACTTTTACTGGAATTAATCTTCTACTTGCTGTTACATTAACGTTGTTGACTTTACACAGTTCAAGCTGAAGGAACGAAAATTAATCCTTATAGTCCAAAGTTAGAATTTCAACCATTTTAAAACCTCCAATAATAGGTTCGCTCATGTTTAAATGTTAATGACCGCAGCATATTAGGAATATGAATGTAAAGGTTTTATTGACGACTCGTCTCGAGGAGTGGTCACAATACCGGTCCACTACGAAGAGGATTCAGGATTCGATTTTAGACCACTTTTGCCCGATCGGATTTGGGGAAATCGAAAACTGCGAAACATTTTAATTTAATAGTTTGAGTCAGCAATAGAACAAATCAATAACAAATATTGTTCTCACATTTAGTCTTTTATGTAACAGTAATCTCTCAAGTCAACAAAACATTGGACAGTATTGACGGGCAAGGTCTCCTGACGTAAACCATACGGAATTGCCACACGGTCGTAATATCCGCATATTGTATGTCGATATATTTATTTCAATGAGGAGAACTATCTGTACATCAAAATAATTTTACTATGACTATCATTGATTTCAAAACAAAAACTTAAAAGCTCATTTGGTTATTTGCACCTAGCTAACATACAAATATATTTTTTTATTTTGTTTTGTTTAGTTTGTCTGACTGGGCTTATTTCTGGAACGATTGAATCGAGTTTGGAGGGGCATTAGGTGGCATTTAGAAAACTACAAAACCTCAGTGAGGCTACTTTTACGTTGGAAATATTTATTTGTGCTTCTATTCATCTTGATCTCTGTAAAGCAGGGAATCCTCACAAACCAAGGTACCAAAATCGATATCAGGCTAGCTAAAAGTTTTAGAGCTTATCTGAAGATAATGGGTCAAATCCGGGAGCTACACTTAATCCAATTTTGCATCGAAGTCTGGCATTAAGATTGGAGAGAAGTGCAAAACCAAGCTTGGAACCAATTCAAAATTTACGCGTACGAAGTTGCGAGTAACAGCTAGTATATATTAAGTAATGTGTACCAAATTACCTAAAAAAATCCGCGTTTTCATTTGCTGTGTAATAATATAATTGAATAAACATAATTATTAATAACATTTGTCTGTTACAGTGGTTTTCCTGACAATTAACAATGCACAGATATATTGCTATGAACACATTTAGGCGAAACAAACTTTGTATTTGTATATTTGATTCCTTATAATTGGACCGTATATAAAAAGAGTTAGTCAGGTATGACGAATCACGTGAATTTGTGAGCCAACGACCAGCAAACACGGATTAAAAGAGTCTTTCGACTTGGCTCGTGATTATCAGCTTACGGGAATCGGTAATTATGAAAAAGAGAACAAAAATGCTATTATTAAAATAAGGGACAGAATAATAAGATTAAATCTACGAATTCTGAACTGAACGAAGCGAATGATTAAAATCTCAATAAACCGCGGAGTTGGGAAACAGCGACTACATAATTTTCAAGTTTAATTGCGTTCACACGCACGTATGGACCGGATTATTTAGTAGCAATTGTTGTAGAATACCAGACAGGTTGCTATATAGATGGGTCGGCGCTCGTAGTTTTGCAGCGTCGGCGTATCCTAAACGATATATTTAGTTATGTAATAGGTACTCGGAGAAAAAGAGTTATGTTTACTAAACATTTCTTCTGTGTGTATTTTTTGTTTATTAATAATTATTAACTTACTCTGAATTTATAAATGGCTACAGTTTTACTTACTTTATGCGTAAACTATGAATATGCTATCATGTAGATACGGCGGTCATAGTAAATAGAACAACAAGATACAAATTTGACGCGAACAAAAATCTTTGCTGTGCCGTGACTTAAAGCTATCAACTTAAAATATGGATTATCTGAAATATTAAATACGGTATACCCCATATGTGTGACGTGAATGGCTAATATTTTGTTTTAATTTGTTTAATGCTTGAAAATCATATTATAAATGCTCTATGTAGGTTTGTGTCACTAAAGAATCTTGCACATACCTAATGTGAATATCTTTGTCATTTAGCTTAGTGTTACGTATCATAGTGGAGTGTCATCTGGAACAAAACGCCAAGAATCTCGGCGGTAACATTTGCGTGATTGAATCCTCCACCATTAATTTCAGTGAAGATCAAACGGAGACCGAGGGTGATATTTATCAAGGATATTGCGTATTATTTTAATCAAATCAAATTCCCTTCGTTGTAAACAAATGCTTTTGATTAATGAGACGCGCGACAGAGCTTCGTCTCTGCTGTGATAAAACACCCGAGGAAAAGACAAAATTAATGGTCATAAAATGAACTCTTGTATCCGAAAGATAAAGATGCTGAATGCTTTGAATCTTCAATAATTTTTCCCCGCTTCCGGATTTGAAAGATGATTCCATAGATCGCATCTGGTGAGTGTACATTTATTTAGGGACGTCATCGGTTTAAGCTGAGCGTAATTTCGCACGGTTTAGTGTTCAACTTTCGTTGTCGTGAGATATTTAGATTGTCATGGCGCGCAGTCATTAATAATAGCGACTTTTGATTTTCAGTTGGCTAATATGCAAAGGGCGTTGTATAAAGGGTGCCGAGTCACGGCAGCAGTCGTCAGCCCTCTGAATACCTCCCGAGTTTGTCACCGATGCGGTCGTACTGGCATTTTATGTAGCTCTTTGTACTTTGCCCTTTTATGCCTCAAACTATTCGGATGGTCCCGTTGGTGAACCGAACTATTTATTGCTTTCGCTTTGACATCCCTCACCGCCTGACGTTGATCTATCTGTACCTTCTATGCCTTAAACTAAACAAAGCATTTTAGATTTTCTTTGCAGTATTTATAAAGTTATATTTAGAAAATGGTATATTTATAAAATTAAATAAAACTCATAGAAACTGTAATAAGTGTTGTATCTTCGTATATCTTGATTATGTTTTTTGTATAGGCAACAAAATACTTTATAAATTGATTACTATATAAATTGTCATAATAAAGATTTATGTTATTAAGCAAGTAGTTTATAACAAATTTTCTTAATAACTTGAATAACTAAGCCCTTTGAATTTGGTTATACGCCCTGGTAGTATAGATGTCCACATGCGATTGTGTCAAATTATCATAAAGTGGTCCATACGACTCTCTGATAGCATTCTATAAACATACGAACTTTTGCCATCGTACCCGTGGATTGGATAGATTTAGTACTTTTCTTTTTTTTTTTTTTTGATGTTGAAGTAGCAATCGAGCGTGCAGTCTACCTGATGGTAAGTGGTCACTGCCACCCATTGACATCTGTCATGTCATGTCATAGACGTCGATAACAGATGCGTTCCTACTCCTGAGGACTAAGATGGTGGCCTCATATGGAAGTGAGCCGGCAACCACACCTATCCAACGAAACACAAAAATTGCTTCATGCTAGAAATGGGTGTGGCGGTAGTACCTCCCCTTTTATCTTCTACCACCTTTTAATTGCTAGTTTTTGCGTGATTAGCAAACAAACACGCAAACAGACGTCATATGGCAAATTTTATTACTAACAGTAGCTTATGTGTTATTCCAGGTCATAATCTGTTTATATGCTAAATTTCATATGAATCCGTTCAGCCGTGTCACCTCAAAGAAGTAACAAACAAACAAACACATGTAAACATACATAAAAACTTTCGCATTTATATTAGCAGTAGAACAAATAGTTACGTTACTACCGAGACAGTGTCGTATAAAAAAGAATAATTTAAAGTATCAAAAATAAAGTTATCGGCTAAGCATTGTATAACCGGGGAGTGTCTAACAATGTTACGACGCAAGTTGCACCGTCAGCCTATATTAATCTGGATCCGGCGCCTGACAGCACAAGTCAAATTTCTCATCAAAAATAAGAATTAATGGCGAACAGCATTAATCATTAGCTGGCAAACGGCACGAGGTGTCTGTATCCCATTATTTTGCATTACTAATGATATGTACACAGCGATAAGGGATGCTTTGTAAAAATACTCCGGTAGGCATCGTCGCGTTTGATCGATTCGCTTATATAAACATTCTTGATCCTTTTTAAGTCGCGTACGCTGTCTTTATTTCACCGTTTTTTGCTAATTAGATATGCCAAACTTGCTCTGGAATAATGAATTGCTTTTTGGTGAGTGTTTTAGATATTCTAGAGTAGGTACCTATTCTTGATGAACGATGGAAAATAACGAAAGTTACTCAAACATTATGCCTATCCCAAATTGCTACGGATTTGTATTTTATTTTTAGCTAGTGACTTGTCGCACTATACTTTGTAATAAGTAATTCTAATTGCGAATAATATTTTATGCGGCAGCGCGTCCCGGCACGGTGAGATTCATTACACCTCCCTTTCATGTCACTTCCAGAGGAAAAGCTCAAAGTAGGAAGAAATAAGTCTCACTTAATTTAGCTTGATTAAATTAGTTTCTAACATATTTTCTCTTAGATTGCACACTGTCGTTTGTCTTTTTCTACAAGGAATGCTGTTATTCTACTAAGCGACGTTACAAAATAAAGGGAATCATCAAACGAACTACCAACAAATTAAACATAATTTGAAATCCCGCATGAACCCACGGGAGTGTGACGAGCCGTCTAACCTAGCAATCAATTAACCGCCTTCACTCAATAATTTTTAATAAGTTTGCAACACTAATCACTTCCTCTCCGCAAGCCCGTTCTATTTCTAGACCTTAGACAGTTGGCTACACTGTCATTGACAGAAGACGTCACTTTCCTCTAATTATGTGACGGCCTCATTTCGTCGCGCCCTATTAGTACACATCAATCAATGTTGCCAATACCTATTTTTTACCCCGCGACTGGATTGTTTTTTTCTTCACTGCGTTTTTGTTTACGGAGATTTTTTAAGTGGGGAATAATTTGATGAGGTCCGCCACCCGACAGTGTTGGATGCGAACGATGCTCATTTGTCATCGTCTTGTCATTTCTGCATTTCTTTCGAGCAGTTGAATCGCTAAAGTAATTATGTAAGTTTTTAGTTTACTTTTTCCACTTGGGACTCTTCTGAACATCTTTTATGTCGAAGATCCTCTCAATGTATCGATTGATGTTTATTTGCATCTTTATACTGACGTAGAAATGTCGATTATTATGAGAAGATCGAATGGAAGTGCTAATTGAGCTGCTTCAGTTATAGTTCACAGAAATACCTCTTCTATTTAGATACACATGTAATACGTACTAATTACCTAAGTAGTTATACACATATTAGAAGAAAAGATATATATCAATTTTATATCGTATTTTTATTTTACGTCTTGACACAATGACAGATAATATACATACTAGATAATACCTGTTCTAATTAACTCAATTGCAAAAGTAATTTTTCAACGAGAAAAACTATGAATACGAAATCAACGTGTCATGATGATACTGACATCGATGGGGTAAATCAAATATGTGAATCCACAGATCAAAAGAATTCATTACAGTGTGTAAATCACAATTTGCATGTGGCGCAGGCAATCATGAATATGCATTCGCAACGCCTG
>DWKN01000138.1:0-10050 GCA_018249455.1 Bungalotis erythus | reverse complement strand
ATATTAAAATAGGTAATATGTAAATCTAGATTAAAATAGATAATATCTAGATCTACTTCATAAAAAACAAAAACTTGTTTATTGGATATTGGTACGCAGTTCATACTAATTTCCAATTCAAAAATCACAATACAATTGACTTGAGATCAAGAAGTGGCTAAGACGAGAGTAAGAGCGCTCTTATTCGTTCTTATTGTCGTACGCCACTTGTCTACTAATTTGCATTCTTGCTCGGCCTTATTGCTCAATATCGAATAGGCATGATAATCGAGGAACTGATTTGTTGCAGCTGTTTTGTAATGGCTAAGCTCGGGGCTGGTGACTATTGTCAAGCAAACAGCCTTTATATGTATAGAACCTAATCATTTTGATTAATATAGTTATGCAGTACACATCCACAAGTTTTAGGTTTCGTATTTGGAAGCTTCGAATCCTGGGCACGCGTCTCTGATTTTTTGACGCTATGGCCTGACCCTGTTCATTATAAGAGGAGATTTATACCCGACAATGAAACAGTATATAATGATAATGACAAATGTAGGAAACTTGAAAGATGCTAAAAGGATACGAGACACTCAAAGTCATGACCAACCAAAATCTGCAACAGAAGATACCACGGGAATGCCCAGACAGGGAACAACTGCAATGAAGGAAACAAGACAGAAAGAATTAAACTGAAATAAAAAAAAATCATGAGAAATAAATACAGAAATTTAAAACATACACTTTAAAAAACTTTATTTAGTTAAAAATCAATCAGAAAGATTAAAAAAAATGGTATGCACCCTTTCTTCGCGTTCATCCTTACGTACTTATTGGAAGTTTGTTTTCACGTTTATTTCAGGATTTGTGTAAATTTGGGTCTCTTTACGCAACTGTTCTGTCGAAATCGGTTCAGCTAATTCCACAGTCAGCCTGTACAGGCAGACGTTTCAATAAGCAGATATATTAATATTTGGATAATTGTTTGTTATGGTTTCATACCTTAGAAATAAACATTACCGTAACTCATATGAGTTTTGAAAATCACAGTTATATATTTTGTTTTGTGGCAAAAATTTACTTCATCAACTTGGAATTCAAATAAGTTCCAACGCAACTTTTTAAAGCTTGAGCTAAAAGCTATTTATCTGTTCCATGACAAAATATTATATATATTTAAAAATTTGGGGTCTGAAAATTTAACTTTCAAGAGTGGATGCACGGGATAAAGTTTGGGAGCCAGTTTCCCATAGGGACGTGATGGCATCCAGGCTAATTCCGATCGGAATCAGTTCGACTGATGTTGCCGCTGTGATAATGATGCGGGGAAAGTGTACGTGCCGCCGAATATTTACTGGTCCAGTTGAAGTGGCGTGTGGCTGACACTTGCCTTCCCATAAACTGGTTTGCATGCATATGCGGCTTGTTGATTTATGACAATGTAGCTATTTTTAATTGTTCGGCAGCCTATGAACATGCAAGCTTAATACTGATACGAGAAAGTGGGTGATATTTTAAGCGAGTAAATTAAAATTTAAAAATTAAGCAGATTTCAAAATTTTGCAATTAAAAATGCAGAAATAACAAAATTTTATATATTTTTAAATATGCTTAAAATATTGTTTCCCTTTATGCTTATTTAAATATCACGGAGATATATCAAAATATCAGTTTTGTTCAGTTTAATTATATACTAACACCCAAAACCCTTTAAACATGCTATGTCATAACTCCCGGTGAAAGATACTTATAACACATTGTTTGTTATCATTTGTTATCCTCTATTTAACAATATTCGAGTGTTATTTTAGAGATATTTAATAACTCCGTTCCTTTTGAGAGTCAGGTGTAATTAAGCGGCGAGCAATATATATCTTTCGCGATGAAGTGGGATGCCATTTAACCCCTGTTCGCTACCAGATAGCGGTCCGTGGATTAATCGCTAGTTAGTGTATTTATTGCTGCAAATGCCTATATCATGATGCCCGTATCATTTACACTGTACACTCTGCACCTATAGGTATCGGAAAAGCCGCGTGATGCAGCGGTCATATCGTTCTGTCACGCAGTGTTCCGGGTTAGTCCCGGTCTACTGTATATACGTGTATACGGTGACTATAAGATTATAGGGTTATATGAAATTAAAGGGTTATTAAAAGGTGGCGAATAACTTATAAGAAGCCTTTAATAAATCGAAAGGGTTCTTAAAGTCCTAGATATTTTTATCTCTGACCTACATATATGTCTCTCCCTCTGATGTTAATGTTGAAGATATCCTTGTCTGAACTTCGTTTTTAAAATCTTCGTCCAATTTACATTCTTTGGCGTGGATTGAAAAATAGTTACTTGGTGACTACAAACAGGAGTCGGACTCGTTAAGTAAGATGTACGCTAACGGTTGATATTTTACTCGCTACGGTAACGATAACATCTAGCCGTCTTGTCGGTGACTGTAATACGAACATTGCCTGTACATGAATGTTTATTTATTAAATATACTTGCATCTTAAATAAGTGAGTTCTTAACGATTTATGAACTGTCTTTAACGCACTATATGCTTACGAGCTTCATGGCAGAATTCGTAATGATAGAATGTGTTGTCTATAACACTTACAGCTTAGAACTTGGACTATGATGACCCATGTGGCGAGTGGTTACCATGTCGGTCCTACACGCAGAGGTTCAATACGCGGCCAGGCAAACGTTTAAAGGATGAATGTAAATTTCTGTTCTGGGTCTGGGTGTTTGTCTATTTGTCTTTGTGTGTGTCCATGACACCCATGACACAGGGAATCCTAGTGCGGGGCTGTTAGTGTTGAAAGTGTTTAATAAAATGTATGTCTTAATTTCCATTTCCAATAATATATAATCCATAATTCATAATCCATTGATCTTTCATTATATTGCACTATAATCCATGTACGATTTTTTTTGTATAGAATACATTTATACTATTAGATATTAAAATATTCAAATGTACCTACAAATTTCTAGTTATTCCGTACAATTACCAGGACGGAGGAAGCAATTGCAAACTCTTTATAAGGCTAGGGTTTCTACAATTGTAATACATGGCTATTCGTTTCGCAATACTGGTCGAGGGGCCACGGGCCAAAGGTTACAATGGATATTTGTTCAGAATACCACAATGTGTGGTCCTTGCCTTGGCTGAGATTCAATTATATGTACCTAGGTTTGTTGTAACTTAAAAGCTTGATATCAGAACTATTTCATTATTTTCATATTTTTGTGGATGTTACAAAATTAGTGCATTCTTATTTCACCATTTACGTTAATGTCATTAAATAAACCAGTTCTAATTTGCGAATTGGCAAAATCAATTCGAGCAACTTCTGATGCTTCCCCGTTGTTTGAAACTCCATATTGAAGTGAATCTGATTTGAACGCTTAAGTCGTTTTAAAGAAAACAATAATCGTAGAAGTTTATGCCGCTAGCACATTTATTACTATTAGTTTGTTCAGTTTCGTAGCGGATTCATTTACTACAGAATTTCGAGGTGTTTCAGCTCGTGATAAATGGTTCATTTTTCGTTATTGTAACATTGTTATTTGTGGGCTGGCTAATCTTTTTGCAGATTTAGAAAGCCACGCGAAAGTTGCTCTAGGATAGGTAAGTGAGATAGTGTAATGTGGCAAAAATATCCAACAATGCTCGCCTGCATCGCCCTCGGCTATTGCTTTAAAACGGAGTGCAGAAATGCAATTCTATAGACCACCGAGAACGCTCTACGTTGTACGAGAATGTCCTTTATATAAGGCTTTATATCAGGCTTATCGATCTATCGAATATTTATGTCGACCTAAATTGCAAAATAATAATGATATGAGCAACGCAACATATAAATACGATTTAGGTGAAAGGTTGTTCAATTTAAGTTCGCTTTCGATTTTTCATGTTTGTGGGTTATGTTATGCTTACGTAACAACTATTTAAATAAAGTGTCGATTATGTTTCAAAATTGTGACATTACATATTTTATTATACCTTTATCTGAGAGGCGAAAATATTCGCACTGAATAATAAAAAGTGCTTTGAAGTCTTTGTAAAGATTATAAAAAAATGTAATCATGCAATTACAGGTAATGATTCTATTACGTAAGCGAAACGATCATAGAGAGCTATATGCAATGCCTGGTACGAATACAAACGATCTTGTCAAACGGAAATGATTAGAGCATTTCTAACGGCCGAACTTTTACCCGAATCCAAAACCAGCTCTGAAAGCACTTTCGCCGAAGCTCTCACATCTGGTTACAAATATAAATAACCGCCTCACATATTGGCATAATCATGTCGTAAATCGAATACTTTATTTTAATCTCCGCTTTGTGCAAACAGACTCGCAGTGTGTTATTGAAATACCAGTTGTGGTATACAGCTTCCAGTTCCGGATAAGTTAGCGACAGCCGGTGATTACTCGCAGCTTTGAATGAGTGTGGCAAAAAACTAAAATAATAACGATGACAGAGATAGTTAAGTGTTATAGTAAGAACTTCAATAAGTCAAAGGTGTTGCAGACCCAGGCGTAAGGGAAAAGGGTCATACTCAACATTAGCCGTACGATACACGACCCACTGGTTTATAGTACTGATACTACTTTGTAAATCCTGAGATATTATGGCGATAATATTAATGGATAGTTAAATGTACAAGATGTAATCCGCATGCAATGTATGATAATATGAAGGTGATAGAATAGAGTTGATCAATTTAAAATTAGACAGAGTACTGAGTATTCGTAATCTCAGAAAACGCTTTCATACTCATAGCCCCACACAAGGATTCCCTGTGTCTTAGGTGTCATGGACACACACAAAGACAAGTACACAAATACCCAGACCCAGAGCAGAAATCTAAATTCGTCATTTTGATGCCTGCTTGGCCGGGAATCGAACCCGGGACCCACAGTATGGTGAGCCAGTATGGTGACCGCAGCGCCACGGGGGTCGAAGCGGGATTGTAATGGATTTTTTTTACATCAACAAAAAGAGCGTTGTCACTGATGCGATTATGACGCGCTGGTAAAAACTATACTTATAAAATCTTAAATATACTTATTCTTTAACTTACATACTTATTATTACATAATTTGTCTTAAAATATTGGAAAAATATTGGGCTTTAAGTCATTTTGATTGGCCATTGTAACAGCATCCTCGCAGACCCTTTATCAGAGGATGCTAAGGAATTATTCAAATTATGTAATGGGTTGTCAACAGTGATAATGCGAAGGACGACAATTTGATGCTTCAGTTTTGTAAAGTACTTTCTTTTTTGTTAATGTGAGGTAGCAAACGAGCATACCGTCCATCTGATGGTAAATGGTCACTGCCGCCTATAGACATCCGCCATGTCATGTCATAGAAGTCGATAACAGATGCTTTGCTACTCCTGAGGACTAAGATGGTCGCCTCGTGTATGAATAAGCCGGCAGCCACACCTTTCCATCGAAGCACAAAAATTGCTTCACGCTAGAAGTGGGTGTGGCGGTGGTACCTTCCCGGTCGAACTGCAACCAGTGCACCTTTAAAAACCATGTGTAGTTATCATCGTATGGTTCAATTAACGCCACGGAGCTCACTTGGCGCTTATCTTCATCGGATGGGAGCAGGTGAAGGGTCGTGTTACCCGCCACGCGCGGTGGTTAATATCCTCAAGTGGATGGAAATTTTCGCTTATTATTCGAACTTTCTCTCGACAGTAAACTTTGCCTAGAACTTTGCTTCATACCGATCAGCCGGATTTCCGAGTTGATATCTCTGAATGTGTGTGGATGATATATATAAAATCTAATTTATCGATCTAGAGACAGTAGTAGTTAGTACTTTGCTCGGAAGGTTTGAAGAAGTAGAACGCTTAAATAAAATTAGCCAAATAGGCAGAAGTCGAATGAAAGAAAACATTTTGACGCAAACTTTCTTTGAGTCGACAAACCAACCTACAATGTCACACTTTTTCAGTATCTTTTCAATCTAATTGGGCACTAAATTTCCCGTCACCGGATTTGCCTCTAATTGGTAGGTACTAAGATTTTGTGATAACTTTAAATAATATTGTGATGTATCTACGGACTACTCAATGTATTTATATTTAAAAACGTTAAAATTGGTGAAATTATGTTATCTGAAACGATTGCGTACCTATACAGTTATGGATGTCCACCATACCGATGTTAGTGAAACGGCTGGTTCGTGCTGAATACAGACAGCTCAAGATAGAGAAAATTAGGCTTCTACAGAAGAGATCTTCACCTGTGGAAGGATTCTGCAGACTAATCTTATTTTTTTTAAGTAAAATAGGTTGTGGGGTCTATGGAACCCCGGGAAAGACATTCCTTTCGCATTTTAGTAGACGTTTGCTGCACAGTCATAACATATATTGTAAAATATCAAGTCAACAGAGTTAAATTGAATAATTTCTAATAAAACATATATATTTCTATATAATGATTTCATATAAAGAGTAGGTAGTAAACTATATGTAAAAAGCACAAAGCTGTACATGCAATAAATAAATAAAATTTAAAAAAATGGGAAGAGAGCCGCCTATTGTTTTGGTGTGCGGGATAGCTGTATGCGGCGATGCAGGAAAGGTCGGATGGTCGCGGAAAAGTCGTTCGCAGTTTTTTCGATCTCGCTC
Source organism: Bungalotis erythus (assembly GCA_018249455.1). Classification (NCBI taxonomy): domain Eukaryota; kingdom Metazoa; phylum Arthropoda; class Insecta; order Lepidoptera; family Hesperiidae; genus Bungalotis; species Bungalotis erythus. The sequence goes on along the minus strand of DWKN01000138.1, from coordinate 3,407 downwards.
CCATCCCGTTCAGTGCGTGTATCGCGCGATAAGGATCTTCGTTCCAATCTTACTAATATTATAAAGGCGAAAGTTTGTATGTTTGTGACTCTTTCACGTAGATAGATGAAACTTTACATTAATTTACCTTATGCATCAGAATAACATATGGGCTACAATTTATAAAGATTTTACGCAATTTGGCCATCTTACTTCTAACTAATAAATGCATGTACCTATATACACGCATGTTATAAAAATGAAGTTGACGCAGGCGAAGCCGCGGGCAAAAAGCTAGTATGGCATAAAACCCTCCATTCAGAATCACACGTGAAACGTTATTGTTCCCGTAACGCCATCTATAGTGCTTATTTGATTGAAACATGTTTTATCGTGCAAATAAGATGGTTTTCCACAAATAAAAGTAGCCCAAATCACTCTCCAGTCCTTCAATTATTTCCATATCAAAAATCACATCGATCCGTTGCTCCGTTTTGACGTAAAAGAAGGACAAACAAGAAAACACATTTTCGCATTTATAATATTAAAGGATTTTTATTATATACCCTACTGTGCTCTCACGTTTTCTGCCTTGCGTACCCTCAAGTACGTTTTTTAGCGTTCCTTACCCAAAGGGTGGCAACGGAACCCTATTTTAAGAAACATTTTTTTATCGGCGGATTACGCTGTTATTGTCCAATCTTAATGAAAATCATAATCATCATACTGCTGGTCTCAGGTCTTCTTTCATAATGAGAACGATAAGGCAATAGTCCACCACGCTGGCCAAGTGCAGGTTGGTAAACTTCAGACACCTTCGAGCACTTTGTGGAGAACTCTATTATCGTTGCTGCAAGTGACAGTTAATTTCTAAAACGCACATGATTTCGAAAAATCTGTGGTACGCCAGAGATTCGAATCTGGGACCTCCCGAACGAGAGGCGGGACTTACCACTAGGCTACCACTGCTTCGAATGCTGCTAATGAAAATATACAGGACTCATAATATTTTCGGTGTATTCCATATAAAAACCCAGAAACTTCGTCCGGTTTGCATAATTTATTTCTAAGACCTACCCGTTCAAAGCGTAATAGATAAAACTAAAAAGATGTCATTATAAATTATACATAAGGTCAATAATAAAACAAACAAATAAAATTTTGACAAGGGTACACACACACACAAACGAAAATTTTGCCCTTAACCAAAGTTAATTGTACTTTTTTCCTATCTGTAGTAGCGGCTATGATTGATTTTAGACCTAAATTAAACGCAAGGGCCATAGAACCGTTATATTTACGATCCGAATTCATTAATAACTTTAATTATTATGTATCCATATACACGGTAATGCAAATAAGATTTTTTTTAAACACTAAAATAAATCAGACTTGCGTCATCTAAGTATTTTCACGTTTAATATAATATTTTTACTTATCAAAACAATGATAGAATATAGAATTGAAATAAAGTGGATAAGAAATCAATTGACGACAAAATAAATCATAAATAATTGTAAAACTCTTTGTTGTAAAAACAATCTATCGTCGCACAGTCATTATCAACTTCCAATCAGAAACATTTTAATGCTATAAAAATTCTCCGTGTTAAGCGGGAAAGTGATGGAAGCGAGAACAAAAAGGCTGAAGACAATTTATCACGCAGCGAAACAGTAAAAAGCAAAGTGGAAACGTACAAACTTGTTGCGGGTGTGAGTATCACTAGCGAAGGGAAATTTCAGAAGTTTCATTGAAAGGGAATAGACCATTAAACAGGATTATTAAAGAAAAATAAAAGTAATAAAACAACTCGTGCGTATCGTGCAGGAAGGTGGCGGGGCAGGCGGGTGTGGAAGGGACAAGGGACCAGTGCAGTCGGCAGTCGACTCTCAACGGGAACAGTCGCGGCCCGCACTTGACTGCGAAGTTCCTCGCGAGTTAACTGTGCCGCGCGAACACTGTTCTAAAGTGTCGTCCTTTCAAATGCTGTAATGAGACTCTTCGGCAAAATGATTTTTGTACATAGAATGCGTGCGAAAAGATATCACCCCTCCAAAAAATCTAAGACTTTATTCAGAATTTGCCAACTTGTGTTCCATTTGTTTGTTATTACGGAGTTCACGCGTGAAAATGAAGCCGCGAAGGTAGAAAGAATTAAGATACCTCTCGGTGAGTACATAAAATACCATAGCTTATTTCATTTATTATTTGTTTTTATTAAATTTGCTTTTATATTTTGTGAATTTTTAAAAAATCGTTTTAAGTTGCCGACTGAGACGTACTAAGTAACCGTAAGTCATGGTTTGTTGTCTATTTATTAATTGTTGTTGTTGTTTTATTTGTGATTATTTTGTGAAACTGTTAATTGTTCATAATATAAACTGTTATACCATACACTATTATTTTATTTTTAGAACTTTATCACGTTGAGTGTGTAATATAAGTACCATATAGGTACTTATATTACACACCATACCATATAGGTACTTATATATATATATATATAAGTACCTATTTGTTTCAAATAATACAATAATAAAACAGATCGTGGCTGAAAATACAAATGTAGATGACTTGTCAAAGTTAGTGTGAAAGTCATGAAAGCGTCGCACCCTTATCTGTGAAGGGGCGGGTAGCATGGTGTTTTCTTATCTTGTGGAGTAGATCGCATTCTTAACTCCATTCCCTATTCGTTACTTGGAAAATAAACAAAAATGATTACTATAACGTCAATTGTGTACACGATTGAAAAATTTCCAAAAAAATATTTTCACAAAATTAAATACCTTCGTTAATTGCAGAAGATAATAAAACAGCGTTACGGTATTTACAGCTTATTCCTCAAAGCTTAGACGTTCTCACTTATTATCACATCTTACAAAATCTTAAATTATTCGTTAAAAAATGTTCACTTCGTCCAATTGCTTCACAAAAATCTCATAACGTGCTTGCCCATACTACAACTTATATAACTTTGTGTATTTATGTCCGTTCTTTAAATTCCTACTTAGTCTTTAAAAATTGTGCTTCCGTTTAAAATTTTATTCCATTTCATTGCCTCTTTTATAATAAAGCCATACCCGCTTTTCTAATACAATTTTATCGCACTGCCTCCGCAGATTGTTCTTTTCTAATTTAGATACTTTAAAACACAAAGACACAAAGAATACACTGAGATTAAGCTGAACACAATTTTTACACTGGAGAATTTTTGAACCGGAGCTTACTAATTAAAATGTCTATTCTTTTATGCTTAATAAGATTAAAAGTAAATGTTATTTATTAAATAAATGTTATTTGCCGGTTCATGTTTTTTTACAGTACATATTTTATAATCGGTATATACATGCATATATTATAGGTATATACACACACACACACACACACACACACACACACACACACACACACACACACGCACACACACG
>DWKN01000137.1:0-10059 GCA_018249455.1 Bungalotis erythus | reverse complement strand
GGACCAGCAGCGGACAAAAATGAGCGCGCAAATCGGAACGTGGAGGACGTTTCCATTTGTGCGCTCATTTATGTCACTAACTTGTAAGATGTGAAATGAGCTTATCGCTAGGTTGAATTATATAAAAGTACTGTCGTAAAAGAAATGTAAAAATAAATATATTATTTTATTATGAAAATAAATATTGCCTAGAAGGATCCTTAACCTTATAGTTTAAATTATTTTTTGATAAATGAAAAATATCTTAATTATGATAATGTTTATTGAAAGTTATATAACACGAATGTACTGTATGGGGCTACCGAACCCTTAATAGCTATATTTTTCTTGCTAATAGTTGAATTTGTGTTACAAGTTAAAAGCCACAGATATTAAAACAACACTAAATTGGATTAAATTAATTCATTATTATTACAATCGCCACCACTACTTTAATAAAAACATAGTTGTTAATAAACCCATTTCAATAGATTAGATAAGTTTTACTCGAATACCATATCTAGTTTAAAAATAACTGGTAACAACTTTTGGCGGAGGGAATTTTTCAATTTAACAAAAAATAGCTTTCAGCACTCAACTACGAACCACTCAACCGATTCTTCGTATACCCACGCGCCGATAGGTGCGGCCTGTGAACACGCCTGTAAGTACGCGTAGGAGCTCCAGTAATATAGGAAATGAAATAAACAAGTTTGGTGGATACAGATAACAACTGTACATTGTGGCTAAAGATATTTATTCACAAAAGAAAAAACATTTCACTGAATAAAAATAAAGACTGTTTTTCTAGAGGCGATTAAAGATTTTGGTTTCAGTATACTTACACTTTAATATTATATTTATCCTATTTTATTATTTTGTATATTTTCAATAAATACGCGGTAAACATTATTCAATTTAATATTTATAAAATATATAAATTAACGTTCGGTCGCCCTTGTCAAAATGGTATTGTCTAATCCGCTGGCCGCCGCTCGCGCGGGTGTCAAATGGCGTGAAAGTCGACCGCTGTGTTACCGTTGCGGGAGCGTTTAGGGTTGAATGGCTCAGCAGACGCTGTTTCCACGGCCAATAATTAGCTAGAAAGTAATTATTCGTAACTTAATATACTCAAGTCATATTCAATATCTTTCTGAGCTTATATCAATACGGATAGTTAGGTCAACGATATTTGTTCGCGATCAATTAATCGGTAATTAGCGCCAGATTGTTGATATTAATATTATTGATATATTGTTGATATTAATATTATTGACTAACGAAGATTTGACCTCCGCGCCAATACCACAGTTTGATTTTCTTCCGCCAATAAATTCTTTGCGATCCGTGTTGGAATAAATTGTGCGTCCACCAAGCAAATGTAACGAAATGATCCTTTTACAAAATGTACGTCCGTTAAATATTGTTATGTCAATGACTAAATGTAAGAATACCTAACATAGGCGTAATCATAGATGCAGTTATTTGGCTGCGCTCAGGTAGTCGTCCTAAATTGTCACATTCATTGGCGTAAATATAATGTCATAAATATAATTACATCATCTCTGAATTTATTGTTTTACCCGGTGTGAAGTTATATGTCTGTAGGTGTTAGTGATAAATGCAATGCCGGTCTACAGTTACTACAAATATATATTTTAATATAAAATACAATATAATGATCGTTATCCCCTTTATTGTTCCACTGCTGGGTGCACGTCTGCGCTAAGTACGAGAAGGGGTAGGGCATAGTCTACCACGCTGGCCAAGATGCAGGCCACATAGCTTAGACAAATCGGAGGTGCTAGACCTGGATCCGAACCCTCGGCGTCTCGAACGGGAGAAGGGATTGTTGCCACTAAGCAATCACCCTTCTTTCGTAGATTTGGTACTTCAATATAATGTTGTTTTATGTTTTTAATAAAATACAAAAGATTAATGGAGGGTGGGTGGATATTACGCAGACACGCCAATTAAGTTTTTTTCGATGACTTTTAATCCTCTTTCCGTGGAAAAGTAGGATCATAACGATACCTGGCCTTCACAATTCTTATCGGAGTTTCTCATAAATAAATCCATTGCCTCTTTAAGGTACATTCTTCTAGAAAATATTCATCCTTTCAGTTATTTTTCTTTTTATAATCTTACCTACGAAATGCGCTTGCAAAATAAAATATTATAATTTGCTTTGGAACTTTTAACAAAACACGTGACGAAATTTATTGCCTAATGAAGTGTCCAAACTATTTTCAGTTAAATTTCAATAAGTGTTATTAAAAATACATTTTCTGATCTATAAAATATGCCCTGCACAATAAAGTTGTACAGAAAACAATTTACTTATATCATTACCGTAGAATACAAGATTCAAAAATTCCTCTGCTTTTATTGTTTTACAAAATTTTATCACTTACTACTTTATGTAAGGATTAAGTGTGGGAGTAAGGATCTTACTGTTACTATGACTCTTCCTCGAGAGGTCCACGAAAGCGTAAGACGACGGGATAAGGAGTGCCTCCTCGGAAATGTCTTCAATTTAATAAACCGAAATAAAACAGAGTTCATATAATTTTAAAGTTTTGTTGTTTGAGATTAGATGAAGTTTTGAGAATCAGGCTAATAGAATGCCTATCGCCGTGTTCCATATTCGGCATGGATCTCCTGAATATTTAATGAACGGAATTTAAATCGGGAACAGTTCAAAATTGATTAATGCAAATTATCTCATCCGTAATAAATAAATGAGAGAGATAATAATCTCCGAGACGTGTAACCTAGCCGCCGCGTCGCATTAGCGCCGGCGGGAGTGCTACTTTTAGTGTTTGTATTTTGTTGATGCCGCGATTCGTGTCTAAACGCGTAAGTAAACGTTGCTTATATTAATAGCTGGAATATTGTCTCATCATCAACCGTTTTTTTGTCCCACTGCTGGGCACAGGTCTCTTCTCAGAATGAGAAGTATTAGGCCGTAGTCCATCACGCTGACCGAGTGCGGGTTTGTGGACTTCACACACCTTTGAGAACTTTATGGAGAACTCTCCGCTTTGCAGGTTTCCTCACGATGTTTTCCTTCACCGTTGTAGCTAGTGATAATTAATTTCTAATTTCTAATACGCACATAAATTCGAAAAATCAGAGGTGCGTGCCAGAGATTCGAAGCCGGGACCTCCCGACCGAGAGACCGGAATTTACCACTGGGCTATCACTGCAAATAATCATATAATTTATATGAACAACAATATTCACATTCACAGTATGAAATAGAAACCAAAACCCTACAAACCTGACGTCTAATGCAGTCTTGGTGCTGGTGCCAGTATGTCCGCCGTCAGTGATATTAGAAAAAAACACTAGAAATTTTAAATAATTTAGCCAAATATACACAAATAGGATAAAATAGCTCACGACTGAAGGTGTGTTTTGTATAATGATAGACTACGTTTATCTTAGCACACTCCTGCATACAATATTATTGAAGAAGGAAAGTTCAATGCATACATTATTTTATGTTAATAAATACCTTATTTTTCTTCTAGTTAAGCTATAAAAGCCGTGTCATGCCCAGCGGTGGGGTAGGAATGTTACTTTTGCCCTTGTACTAAGAGTAATAATAAGCAATAACGGATAATGTACTGTTGTGTAGCCCACCTTCGCTCCTGCGGGTGCGTGCGGGCGGCTTTGTGGGTGTCGTTGCTAAGTAAATATTACAAAATAATATGTTCTTGTAGAATCTGAAACTTCCGAAGCTTGATTGGTTGCGTTTTCTAAATATTAAATTATTATTTGCATTGATATATGTTTAGAGGTAAGGTAGTGTAATGGATTACGCTGTGACAAAACTTTTCTTATTTGTTTTTATGTAATAGATTATTTAAGTGAAGTAGAATATGGAGAAAGTTGGAATTCTTGAAGAATTTAATGAATAAATTCGCGCCTGAACAATAACAATAATTACTTTAATACAATTAGTATGTTTCTTGGTTACAGTGGCGCGAAGACGGTAGACACGCCTAATGCGCGCGCGCAGGACAAGCGCGCGTCCGCGCCGCCGCCCGCCACGCCGCCCGCCGACGAGGAGCCCCCTCCGGCCTCGGACGGCGATGCCACTCCAGTAAGCACTTATGTATATATATATATATATTCTCCATTATTTTTACAGTCATTATCCTTACCTACCACATACTCTTGTCTTTCTCGAGTGTGTTCGTCAGTTCTCTCTATCACAAATAACAATTACAACTGCGTTTTTCAGTCCGCCCTCGTCTCGATGTAGAGCACGAAACTGAAAATGCAATTACATAATGAAATGATATAATGAAGTTTGCGTCTGCCGCAGACGGGCATGTGTCCGGAGTCGTCGGTGGCGGGCGGCAGCGCGCCCGCGACGCCGCTGGAGGCGCGCGCGGACGCGCCGCAACCGCGCCCGCTGCCCATGCCCGAGTACGGCGGCTTCTTCGCGCTGCTCACCGAGTACCTGCCCGACACCAACACGCCCGTCTCCGGCTTCCACAGGTGCGCCCCACGCCTATCAGTCTTTGCCGGATGGTGAATAAAGAGGAAGCAATATTAAATCGGGTTTATTTTCATTTATAACCATTTATATGGGATATAAGACAAAAATCATAACTCTGACACAGTATGAAGGATGAACTTCAAATAAACAGTAGGTACTATAGCGAGCGGAACTGCAAACATCACATGTACTTTAACACAACACACAAACTTCTTGCCGCGTAGCATTCTAGCTAAATGCCGCGAGCCGCCGGCCTCCTGCTGATTCAGAATGAAACTCATTGTCCATCAATTCCTTTTCTCAGTTGTTTCGCTCTTTCATCAGTTAATCAAATCCCATCGAATAATCAATACATAATTGAACATTGCAACAAACTAATGAATCGAGGAAGTTCTGTTCATACCGACATTACTTGACGTGTTTCTCTTGTTTCAGTCGTCCATTGTTTTTTTAGAATGTGTACCGATGTAAATATATTGTTTGGTAATCATTGTTGTCAACACAACATTATATACATATGTATGTAGCTTTTTGGCAACACAATAAGAATTGACAACTGAACTAAATACCCACCTGCCGGTAAGTACGTAACTAATAATAATACAATGTAAAATTTCGTTTAGATTAATATAATTATAATAAGAACGTGTCAATTTGTAATACTAAAAGTATGCTCAGAAAACTCATTTATTACCGTTGTTTATGACGCTGATGTTGATTTTTAAAAACTTGAAAAGACAAAATCGTATTCCGTAACCCGTGAAATATTTTTATCGTTGAATTTGATTAATTTCAATGTCTACTTACTTTTAATGCAAAAGACGCACACTGGTCACAATTTCCGAATTATATGTAACTTGTTCGCGACGCGCTGAATAAAGCTGGACATGGGCTTTGTGAAGTTATTGACGTTGGAATTTAACGACAGAACCTTTGTACGGCCGTCGAAGGATGCACAGATTACATTCAGTAGTGGACAAATGCTGAGTTTCAAACTTGGACGTGAATTTCGCTGTAACTTGGGGGTTCAGGATTAATTTATGTAGTGTTTCTCTGCAAACGCTTCTACCCCGAAGACGGCAGACTGTCCGCGCTAGCGAATTTGTTTCTTAATTCCGTAATTCTATATTCATCGGTTTAAGATGTGATGTGAGCAATCGCTGACCATTTTACGGTAATGCTTTGAGGCTTAATTCGATTTTTTAACGTAGGTAGCTTAGAATTTTCTGCACGCCCTGAACTTTAATATATTTTTTTTTTAGAAAATCAAGTCCTGTACCTATAGTAAACAATTTGAGTGGTATTTACTCTAATTTGATTGTGTAGAACTCTTTTTGACCGTGAACACAACGTGCCCTACGTGTACGTTACGAGATGATAAATAATAAACATACACGAATTACTTATTTATTTTCCAGGTTTATTAGGAATTTATTTCTTAAATCAATTTCTTTGATCGTATTACACGAGGAAAATTTCCAATCGTTAAAATATACCGTGAATTTCTTCTTTCATATTTTCTTCGAATCGACATAATCCGGCCAACCGCCTGCCAAGCATTCACCTCGGTCTGACAAGAAATTTTACTTTACTATATTCATGATTAATAGAATCTATTTTTGAATATTACTGATATCTAATAGAGCAACTCATAAATTCAAAACAAAATAATAAATTTTGTTACGCTTTATGGCAATAAACTATCGTGATTTAAGCTTTTAAAATATTGGCTATCCGATTGGATGACGACCTTTTTTGGTTACTACAATTCTGCCTAACATAGCATTATATTGTTATTTTCCTTCGAGTGTCAAGTATGGAATTAAAGTTTTACACATTATGAAAGGACAATTAATTGATACATGAAACATTGAGTTATTTCACAATGTTTATTAGCAATCACAAACATTAATAAGATTTTCTAATATAGCGACCTATTAAGGAACAAACATTCCAACTTAACAGAGCACACACTCATTTGATTTACAAAACGCAACCCGTGACTGTTGTAAGTCAGGGCCATAGATCGGATATATTGTCACACAGGTGCAACGTGGCGGTGATGCTGCTGTGCGACGTGGTGCTGGACGGCGTGGAGCTGGACTGGTCCATCCACGTGCCGCTCATGCTGCACATCGTGTTCCTCGGCATGGACCACACCAGGTCCATATTATATTTTGTACATTATTAAAACGTATATGTATTCTATATTCTATATGCTATAATCTAACGTTTAACTGTACGCCACGAAGTAAACGGTGCTTATATAGAATAGCATAATCTAGTCTCTTCCCGTGCGTCCCGTAAGAGATAACTAAGGAAGTAAATTTAGCAATTTCTTGCGATATCATTCGTTTGAAAGCTTGTGAATAATGAATGGACGGCACAATTGTGGTAGGTGGATCGTGCACCAGCACTGCCGGCAGCTACTGCTGAACCTGCTGGTGGCGGTGGCGGCGCACCACGACCACCTGACGGTGGCGCGCGTGCTGCTGGCGGCGCGCTCGGCGCAGCTCGGCCTCGCGCTCTCGCCGGCCAGCCTGCCCGTCGTGCCGCACAACTTCACAGGTATCCTTCGCCACGTGCACTTCGCCCTGCGCCTGCGCTCTGCCCGATCTAAACCCACGTACGATATGTGTGTTGCCCGGCGATCATTTTGCTTATACCTACTTACGACTGCTCCGCGATATATCATAATTCATAAGTTGATTTTAGAAATTATAGCTGGCAATGGACAGTGCCCCAGCAGGTACCTATGTGACTTAAAAATCTATGTAGAAAAAAATGCACAACCGTGGGCTTAAAATCGATACAGCTAATCATAAAAGGATTTTATTACATTGAATAAAAAATGTCGAAAATTTAAACAACACTAAAACTAATATTCTTTTTATTCATCGGGTACAAAATAATCATTCATAAGTTAGAAATCAGCAGACATAATTATGAGTTTAACATGTAGCACGCAAAAACTTACATATATATATTGAACAGTACCGGTGTTCTATGAATCCATTTTCGCAATGGGTTCCGTCACCCGCTTTGATTGATAGCGTAGTCCGCATCATAACATGCTCGTTGGCAGCGGCGGTCACGTGGCTCGCAGGCGGCGGCGCGCAGACGGGCGCGGTCTCCGCCACGTCCTGCCCTTGAAATTGTGTGAACCTTTTACTTTATACAACTAGCTTCTGCCCGCGACCTTGGTCACGATAAACCGTTACAAACAAAAAACAGTAACCATATTTTTTATAATATTTCTTATACAGTATATTTTTACATATATACAAATCATTTTCCTACACCATTTCTCCCTTCTTCCTTCTACTCTGTTCACTCCCACTATTATTCCCCACTCTCTAATTCAAATTGTTCATATAATCTTTCAACCTTTATTTTAGTCTTTCGGGCATGAATTTCCAAAAATCTCTTCATCCTTCTGGACCCAAGTTTCAACTGGTCGTTGATCGATCAGTCAGTCAATCAATTCCTATAGATAGATATATCAGTAGATATATAGACATATCAGTGTCCAAAACCATTATTAACAGGACCTTTTTTAAGTCAAGCGTCAAGCATTCATATTGGATACGATCTACTTAAATTAACTGTAATAGAACAAAGTAAATTAATTATTGTTGAGTATTTGAAGAAGTCTGCGGTAATCCGATCCATTGTATGGCCAACAAGACCGGTCAAATTGTAGGACAAAGCGAGAGAGGGAGAGAGGTAATAAATACAAACAGTGTAATTTATTTCATTAGATATTTCAAAAGTATTATAACTCATTTCTGCCCGCGACTTCATCCGCTTGGACTGAATACATTTATCGCTCAGTGTGACTTGTAAACAAACACATAGACAAACTTATGGCAAATTTTTATTACTAATAGCTGATTATGTGTTATTCCAGGTCTTAATCTATCTGTATACAAAATTTCATCCAAATCCATTCAACCGTTTCAGCTCAAAGAAGCAACAAACATACACACACACACACACAAAGTTCCGCATTTATAATAGCAGTGGGATCGTTGTAAACTAAAATTAAACTCCACCTCCAGACATCGATGTAAGGCGATCGCGAGGTATTACTAACCCATATTTGCGATGGTCGTGTCAGCTGTATAGATTGATAGCGTTACGTGATGTATCACATTAGCTTGTAAACAAAGGTGCTTATGTCGATTGGCTGCGAGGGTCATGTTTACCTTGCTCGGGACATACCGGATTCCGCCCTTGAATCACTAAACTGGTTCATATCATAGGTTTCTACGTATTATTTATTCCTAATTTATATCACATTTCTAACATTAATATTTTACAGGTTCATCGTTCATCATATCAAAATATTTATAATTAACAAAGAAACACTAAATTGTATAATGCCCGTTTAGTATACTTTGTTTAACTGGTTCTGACGTTACAAAGGGTACAAAATTTCTCAAGTATTCTTAAAATATAATTTCAGTGTACAATTCTTCTTTATACATGAAAATTTTCTTACAATGCGCCTAAAGAAGTTTAATTTGGCTATGAAACTTCAACGTACCTACTGTAAAAATGCGAACACAACTTTTCATATTTTGTCAACTACAAGTAATACGTAACTATGTTGAACGTCATAGGCTATCGAATGGGAGGGTCTTCCTTAAACCAGTCCAACCTTTAATAATCGGTTTCTCTAATATTAGCGACGATTTTCCGATTTCGACGATTCCAAAAATAAGTTGAATTATAGATATTTTGCATTAAATTCTGTTTTTTTAGAACCAGATGCCGTGTTTGACGGATATCCAGTATGTGCGCATTCGCCGCGGGCGCACGCGCGCTCTCTCTCCTCTGACCCACAAATCACTCCTGAAGGTATGTATTGTTGATAGGAGGGTCGACATGTGGGGAATCGCTTCTGAATAGTTTGACTGAAGAAGACTGAAGTGTTTTCGCTGGTAGAGTGATATTTGTTTTCGTTAGGCGAAGGCGACAATTACCCTTCGTTGCCGGTGATAGTGACCGCGGAGGTGGAGGCGGAGCCCGAAGCGGGGGCGGAGGCGCCTCCGGCCGAACTTCCCGTGGCGGACGTCATTAAGTCGCTGGTGCACTACCTGGCCGGCCGGCCCACGCACATGCCGCTCTGGCAGTACGAAGACATCACCGCTAAAGGTAGCTGAAACACCGTTGTCACTGTAGTAATTGTTCCATAAGGAATGCAAAGTTAAAATTTTTATTATGTTTATGAATTTATAGTGCATATCGTTAAACATTAGGATCTAAGATGGCATCTTTGTGTCGGTCTGTACATACGGTGTGACGTGATTACAACCGTTTCAAATAACGCGTGATTCAATCAAATCAAATGCGCCTCTTTTTCTAGTTACTTGCCAACACAACCCTCTTGTACATTATTTATATTATACATAAATATACATAAAATAAAAATATAACCCAGAACTAAACCTATGATAAGATATTTTAAAATATCTAACTCGCTGAGATTCGAATCAAAAACTATAACATAGTAAAGAAGACGTTTCATTTATATAGCAGGCTTTCGAGAAAATGGAGACATT
>DWKN01000136.1:0-10075 GCA_018249455.1 Bungalotis erythus | reverse complement strand
TATAGAAGCCCTAAATTAGCTAACACTATTTAGAATGTAGAATTGGTTGCAAGAAAAACAAAATTAAAAGAATTTATTAACACTAAGTCTTCGCATATTTTAAAACCACTTTTAATGTAGGTTGGCATTAGATTTATGGTATCATTAAGCAAAGTAAATGAGCAATTTCTTACCCACAATATACGTTGTTAGACAATATATTAATTTAAAAGCATCAAATGTACTTATTGAAACCAACGGTATCGGATTAACTTAATGTGTCTAAATTCAGTTCGATCGGTCAACAAAAACACTTTCAAGTCGGCCCAACCTTTAGAGAAATATGATGCCACAGGCGTACACATATACATACAAACACAGTCATGAACATGAAATTTATAACATTTCTCTTTGTGCATTAGGGGTTAAACAGAAGTAGCAGCTGGGACGTCCTACACGGTGCGATACTGTCGACTGCAGGAATGGGGTGCGGGGATTATTCGGGTCTCGAGAGATCTCTCTCTACCCGGGCTTTTGCTCAGGTGGTAAATACCCCCGGGGGTATTTATATTTTTCCTAATACTAACATATTATTTAAAATATTATATATAACGAGAAAAAATCAATTAGGTGCCAGTCCCACTGTTTAGTGAGTGGCTCGAACTGCATTCTATACCCATTCCTGCTCTACGGTCGAACATTTCGCTAATGTACCTTTGTGAAGACCGTGAGAAAAAATGCTTCGTGCTTTCAAATTAACGAATCGGGTAATTTGAAGTTTGTCCAATTAGTCTGGGAAGCTTGTCTAACGTCTTTGCTTAGTTTGTTGTTAACCGTTTCATTTATTCTTGGTAACAGTTTAACAATGATTTTTTTGTACTATTCCCCGAAGCAGTGACTGCAAAAAGTTGAGGTTTTAGTAATGTTATTGCGTAATAAAAATGTTAATATAATTTTAGGTTCTTCATTCAAATACAGTAGTAGATCAGCTAGTAGACAGACAGTAGACAGGTATTATTTTACTAGTAGTCGCCCGGTGATCGACATTTAACCCTTATTCATAATTTCACAAGGATACTAACTTTCCGCCCGTGGCGCCGCCCGCGTTATCTTCATTGACATAAATCGACGTGAAGTCTTTATTTGTCAACCGATTTAAACGAAAAAAGCACTAAATGTTAAGTGAAGCCCATCACAATATAATCCTGAAAACTGCATTCAAATGAGATAGGCCGTTTCTGAGATTAGCGTTAACAAACATACAGACATACAGATATTCAAACAAACAGACAAAATGAAAAATATTGTTTTGGGTTCTCTTGCGTATATAAAGGCCCACCATTATGAATATTTAAATATATTTTCCATGTATAGACAGCGATCAGTTAGTTTTATTATATGTATAGATTTATAGATAGTTAAATCTTATATCTTGTAATCATGTAGTTCCGGAAGTTTTAACTGTAAACGGACTACGATTGTATTAAATCGACGTCGGTATTAGTTGAATTCATTCGTTAATTGTATTGGCAAGTGGTAAATCTGGTCAAATACAGTAGTAATCTGGAACCGACTTTAATGTGGAATTTCTAAATTAAAATTTCTAAGTTAAATTTCTTCTGTGACATAAGGTAAAAAAAATCTATCGACGACAAGTCCACATACTTGCTCCATATAGTTATCGTGCTGTTGTATCATCGGGGTATTTTATTAGACATTGATAGTTGATACAACCACGCCTGATTGACTCTATTTGACCTCATAGAGTGGTTGCGGTTTACCAGCGTGCCATAATACAGGCACACGGACGTCTGAAAGCTGTTGACTTGATTGAGAACTAAATTGTCAATTTAGTTCACTGACAAAAGAATGCTATCTTCCCCTTTAGAAGGTTGGGGATGTATTGTAAAAGTCTTACTTAGCCAGGGACTCTATCCTACTAGCTTTCATATCCTTTTTTTTATCACGTAGGGCAAAAACCTTTCAAAGGTACTCGGCACCGTGGGAACGGTACCAGGTTATGTGGGATTTCCACCCACCAAAAAAACCCAGATCATTGGTGGATCAGATGGAGAACACCAGGATCCCTGGACGAACGCTACCAGTCTCCTCCAGTACGACGCCTCAATCAGGCTCATCACGGGGGAGTTCACACTGGCATCCTTCCCGGGATCGCTACGTCAGATTGGCTTGAGCTCCCACTCACATCGCCCCTGATCCCGGGAGCATCCTTTGAATCTCCTCCTACGGTAGACAGGAGTTACCGTAGCGCTATCTTTGTCCCGAGCTACAAGGACAGCTTTCATATCCTACAGCGTTGTCGACTCATAGGGAGATGGTTTGAAGAGTTCGTGACCCAGTTGGCGCGCCGTATGTACGAACGCGCCGACGAGGGTGAATCCGCTCTTGTCAGAGGTAACGCGCGCCTACACGACCGACCACCTGACAGTATACCGCTTTTCAGTCAGGAGTCACTAAGACGGGAGGCGTTCGACCACCAAGAGGCCGACGACTGTTGAGTCAAGTTCGGCAGATGCCCGAAGGTCCTTGTCACCGACTAGACAGTGGGATCATCGTTAGTCCCAAACACACCAAAAGAAGTACAACTTCAAAAATTGCTCTTACGATAGACACGCCTTACGCCTAACCAATACCGTAAGATCACAGACTCATTGGTCCGTAAAGACTAAAGTGACATTCGTATGTCATTCACTGTACACCATATTGCACATATGTAACAAATCAAACACACACAAACACAGACACACGCTTTTATTACACAGTACAGTTACACATATAGTTGTGACACTTGTAACGATAACGTTATAAAATGTCCTATCATTCACTTAATATATACACAATGAAATGAAACGAAATGAAATCATTTATTCATGTTAATTTACATACAACATAATTAGAAGCCTTGTCGGTATAGCAATATTTATTTGTATAAATATATATTTGTCGGCTGCGGAGCGGTTATTCGCGTGAACGGTCTGGGGAATATATATTATATACAGAATGTTATGTTTTTTGTCTAACAAGCCTGTGTTCTTACATAAAAATCATTTCATACTCCCTTTACTGTCCCATTGCTGGACACAGGTTTCCTCTGAGAATGAGGATTGTTCAATAGTCCACCCCGCTGGCCAAGTGCGGGTCGGTGGACTTCACACACCTTTGAGAACTTAAAATCATTTGAATCCTTAAAGCATATGTATATTATGTAGCCCACTCGAGCCAAGTCACAGGCAAACGTTAGTTATAAATCTGCATCATATCGTATGCATAATGCAAGTGTGAACTCGCTGATAAAAGGGGACCTCGTTATTGATATAACTCGCATCTCTACATATAATAAAACTGTAACTGATCGCTGTCTGTACGTGGCAAATATATAAAAAAATTCATTATGGGGGGGGAGGCTTTAAACATGCCTACTCACCATGCTACTCTCGCTGGAGCTCCTGGCGAGTTCCGCGGAGAGGCTCACGCAGTCGGTGGTGAGGAGCCGGTGGAACGCCTCGCAGGCCGCCGCCATCATGAACCGGTGGACCGGGAAACCCTTAGCCCCGCAGATTATCACCATGTCCGAGAAATACTGGAAAAAAAATTAATATTGATACATGGTGCTGATTAGATGGACTGATGATCAGAAAACAGCGGGATGCTATTGGATTCAGAGGGCACAGGACTTTTTTTTATATTTCGACCTTGCAATAAGGCAGATAGGCAACCAGATGGGAAGTGGCCTATGGACATTTGCAACACCAGAAGAGTCACCAATGCATCGCCGGTCTTTTTGCACCTTTTTTGAAGAATCCCATGTCATAACGCTCAGAGAAAATACCTCAGGAGGAAGATCATTCGACATCTTGCGCGTTCGTGGCAAAAATAAGCCGGAAAATCGAATCGTGGAGGGCCGACACAGGTTCAATCGATGTGGATGGAACCACATCCTGCAGCGAGTAGTGCGATGAAGGAAAGGTTACGTAGGCACTAAATCAAATAGTTCCTCGAAGCACTCCCCATTGTACAGCCGGTAGAACACGCAGAGGGAACCTATGTCCCTCCGTAAGCTTATTGGTTCAATCCTTACGGAAGTCCTGGACTGGGTTGAGTTGTAACAAATGTCGGAGACCTATGTCCAGCAATGGACCGTTAAAGGTTGATAGATGACCGATGATGATAGGGGTCTGACTGGCAAAGAGATCCAGGTTCATAACCCAGCCGTATAAAAATTGAGTATTAATGCATTGATTTCACTGAAAACCAGCAGTCATTATTTGCCACGACAAAGTCTGAGTGGGGCCCTTTTTCCTAAAATGTTTTGGTACAACATCGATTTGAGTAATACATATATGGTATTTATTATTATACCCTACTGATTTGTTGCAGTATCTAATCATATTTTTAACGAAATAAATATTTTCTCTTTCTTCTTTCTTTCTTTCATTAAGTCGACAAGGTCTAATGACTTGTAGAAAACAGTGGGAAGCTCATAATTTTTCCGTAAGGCCCTAAAAGAAGAATAACTTCAAAAATTTGCTTTGGTATGTCGGGCGGGATTCACACCTTCCACAGAAACGCAACAATCGCCTAGATCAAACCTTGAAGGTTTTATCTGAAAGTAATGTATGTAATACAAGCTCACCTGTTGGCGTAACAATGTCGTCATGTTCTCCAGGTAGACGCTGTTGACCACAACGACTTCTGGCTCCATAGGTCTTGGTGGTCGGAAGGGAGCCTATAAACAACATTCAATTATTATTCAGCGACAGATTCCACCCATCGATACAAGACAAAAACCAAATATATACACAACTGGTTTCAAATCGCGCCGACGTCCCCATGGACTTAATAAATTTAGTACTTATTGCGTGTTTGGCAAACAAACACACAAGCAGACTAATTTTATTACTTACTTATATTATGTGTTATTGCAGGTGATAATCTATCTGTATACTAAATTTCTTCAAGATCCGTTGTCGTTTCAGCTCAAAGAAGTAACAGACATACACATACACACACAAACTTTAAGTAAGATAAGTACACCTACACACAGTCGCACACACGAACACACAGACACACACATGCACGCGTAGTATTCGACAATCCTAATCAATAAAGACCAACGCCACGGCGCAACGTCTTCTTGTAAGTCCCTGCGCCGTATTCAAATAGATAGTGTTTTTCATCTCACCAGTAGAAAAATCGCTGAGCTATCTTCAAATTAGCTATGTTTATCTCATCTGCAACAAAAGCCGCTGGACCCTCTTCAAGTTGGTCATTCAGAACCTCTGCTGTCGCCTCGCGATGGCCAGCGGTCTTGACGCCGTAATACGTGAACATTGACGTTTCTAACGTTTACGACTTACCTACCGCTAAACTCCTTAACTTTCTTCTAGCATCTACAACCTTGGCTGTCCCGTCGCAAACAGAGATGCTCAAATCACCAACATCCCATCATTCACGAAACATATTAATTAATCGGCCTTTGAAAGCGCCCGCTTGAGATCTTCCTTTTGTAAAAAGGGAAATATTGCGGAAGTCACTGCGCTTTGTTTTCAAAAATTTGCAGCGTCCATGGCTCAAATAACTCCATCAATTATTTGATTTCTGGACATATTCCTGATTTGGAAACGGTTTTGCCTCAATAATCCCTAAGTTCTAGTTATCGACCGAAAGTTCAATTTCGGTTTCGGTCAGTCTCGACCTCGACCAGAATCTAGTTTCGACCCAAGTTTCGGTTTCGGCCAAAAAATGGCTGAACTTTTGGCTACGTCAAAACTCGCGTGTTTGTGAATATTCGGGAAAAAAATCAATATTTTTAAATAAGTTTCGGTTTCGGCCAAAACTGAGAGCGAGGCCGAAAGTTCGATATTGGCTGAAAAACCTGCTTCGGTCGGACTCTACTCAGTTCCCTCCTATGACAATCCTGGGAAGAAAGAATGGTGCTATTGTAGACCACCACGCCGCAAAATGTTTTGGCACGTCCTAGATTGAGTATTGCTCTTACACGCGAAATCCTTGCTGAACTATCTTCAAGTTGGTTACTTTTGCTCTCACCTGCAACAAAGGCCGCTGGACCCTCTTCAAGTTGGTCATCCAGAACCTCTGCTGCCGCCTCGCGATCAGCGCCGCTCGTATCGCGTTCTCGAAGACCTCATTAACGCCGTAGTACGTGAACACAGACGTTTCGTAGTAGTATATGCCGAACTCGTGAGCCAAAGCGCGTCCTTGGTCCGGCATTACTAAGTCGCTTTTCCTTGGCGCCCTGAAAGGAACGCACAAATAAACCTATCTGAAGTAATAATTTTTTTATAGTTAACTTAACCCAACGATAAGGCAGGCGGGCCACCTGATGGAATGTGGTCACCGTCGCCTATGAACATTTGCAACACCAGGAGAGTCGCTAGCATCGCCGGCCTTGAAGGAGAACTCTTTTTGCAACTTTTTTTAAGAACCCCATGTCATAGCGCTCAGAGAATAACTCAGCAGGAAGCTCATTCCACATCTTGCACGTCCGTGGCAAAAATGAACGCGCAAATCGGACCATGGAGTACCACTACATGTCTAATCGATGGGTATGGAACTTCATCCTTCGGCGAGTAGTGCGATGAAGGAAAGGTGACTTAGGCACTAGATGAAACAGTTCCTCGAAGAACTGCCCATTGTACAGCCGGTAGAGAGAACCTATGATCATTGTTTAAAGTTCAATCAATCAAAGAAAACATTATTTCCACTCTATCCTACAGCTTTGTGAACTCATACGCGGTGGGTAAGGAATTATTCGGGTCTCAAGAATACTTTTTTCCCGGGCAGAATCTCACGAAGGTAAATACCCCTGTTGAAAGTTCATTACAGATGTTAGTTACCATCGCCATTAAATGGATTGCAAGGTCTTTTGCTATTTCAGTTTAATAACAAATAACGATCTGAGTAAGACGAGCAATGTACACCGCATAATAGAACTCTCCCAACAGGTGCGGTTCAATTGAAACGCAGTAGGAGGCGAGATTCGGGAATGGATATGTGTGCATTCGATTTGGTGAACGTGAAAAATCCGGGACGTTACTTGTTCCGGATTTATCTGCCTGTCACTTCTCGCACATTTATTGTATAGTTTTGGAGTATAGAGATATATTTGCGTTGCAAAGGATTGATAGAGCGCCATGCGTGAGACTTGGAAACGTCATGCTTCACCACGCCCGTCTATCCAAAACACAGTAGAGACATACTGATTCTATATGACAGAAATAATGCAGATGCTAGTTGGCTGAATGATTAATGACCCAAGGATCTCTGAAGGGATCGAGTTATTAAGTTTACTGAGGAAAATAGGTCCCCTCTGCTTGTTGTACCGGTACAACAGTGACTGCTCAGAGGAACTATTTAATCTAGTACCTACGTCACCTTTTCTTCATCGCGCTACTCGCCGAAGGATGAGATTCCATCCAAATTGACTGGACCTATGGCGGTCCTCTGCGGTACGATTTGCGCGCTCGTTTTGTGGAAGATGTAGAATGAGCTTCCTCTTGTGCTATTCTGTAAGCGCCATGACATGAGGTTCCTGTAAAAAGGTGCAAAAAGAGCTCTCCTTCAAAATCGTCGATGCTAGCGACTCTTTTACCGTTGCCAATGTCCATAGGCGACAGTGACCACTTCCCATCAGGAGGCCCGTCTGCCTTATCGTATTTTATCATAATTTATAAAAAAAAGATGTGGCAGTGGTGCTTCATACGAATGTCAAAGAGTTCTACGACCTTTAAAGTGAAATTTGGGTTTAAAATCCAATTGAAATTGAAGTTATTAAGCATTGCACCCCATATGTACATTGAACGCTGTGTTTCAAGAGATCACTGGATTAAGAGATGAACGGTCCGTGTTGTAATGACCCGGTAATTGCCGTATTCAATTTAATTATATTATACGGTATGCGAGTGACTTTTAGTATCATATATTGTATAATTAGACTTAGTGGGAGTAAAATGGGTATGAATAGAAGATCTAGACAGAACTAAACACTTAAATAAGGATACTCCTCAACCTTCAGCTTTAGATTATTTAATTATATATAATATGCATAATAACTAAGAATATGTAAGTAAAATTACACATATGTTACACCTCTCCATCTGATGGGATTCGCACGCTCAGCGGTATGTACCCGCTGGATGAGCCATACGCCACTGTACGTGTGAACTAACGAAATTATTAATGAAGTAGCCTCCATCGGCACTACGTGTTTTTCTTTTTATTTCGTACTTAGTCAAATCCTGAGATTAGTTAATATTACGGTTTTATACGCTCGAAACCAAAAGCAGATACATCCGAAACTTTCGTGTTTTCAAATAAATATTTTAATTATGTATATCTATAGCAATTTTGTTACATTTTTTTCTAAATACGGCAAACTACATACCTAAATAGGGCACTTAGAATTTTTTCGAATATCAGCTATGAGCTATCGAAGTCCAGCTATGAGCGCCGACTTTCAAAATCATCGATTTGATCAACATTTTCTTTAAGTGATTTTTTCCTTTGTGATATGAAGTCTGCTTTATTATTTAGTTTCTTTTCTACGCTGTTCTCAGCTTTTCTGCTGTTACTGCTTCCGTTTTTGGAAGTCAGTTAGTAAAATGAAAATAACAAAAAATGACATCCAAAAAGTAATTTCGGCAAGTTTTCCGAAACAGCCTTGCTAACAGTGTCAATGATTGTTAAAAATCCCTAACCAATTACCCGTTTCACCCCACGTCCGATCGAGATCCGATACAGAACCGATACGGAGCCGATACGAACACAATTTACCTACATCACGCATTGACAGCACTGGGGCGACGGTAGGGTGGCCATATACCTACTCTGAAATTCATAGACAAATGTTTTTTTAAAGAAACCATAAACAAGACAAATAAAATCATGGAGCGTCCAAATATACATAAATCTATGTATTAACATATTTCTCGGGTCACGTTACATTACAATGCATTATTAATTATGTTTCATATTTTAAGAACCCAAGTCGACAGGCGTACCAAATAAATATATATACATACAAGCTTGTGCCTGCGACTTCGACGACGTAATAACTGCGTAAACTGCAACTGCGTAACCCTAACTTACAATGCACCTAAACTTAAACTTCGTAGTTGGTATTCAATTCAACGGTGGTAGAATCTGTGCAGTTCAACCGGGGAGGTACCATCGCCACACCAATTTCTAGTATGAAGCAATTTTTGTGTTTCGTTGGAAAGGTGTGGTTGCCGGCTCACTTACGTACGAGGCGACCATCTTAGTCCTCAGGAGTAGCAACGCGTCTGTTATCGACGTCTATGTGGTGACAGACTTCCATGGGTGGCAGTGGCCACTTACCATCAGGTGGACTGCATGCTCATTTGCTACTTCAAGATCAATAAAAGAAAAAAATATAGCATTAATAATAAATGCTTTTATATTTTGTACTACCTTTCCACCCGCGGCTCCGCCCGCGTGATTGACATAAATTGGTATAAAGTCTTTATTTGTTAACCGATTTAAATGAAAAAAGCACTAAATGTTAAGTTAAGCCCATCAATATATAATCCTGAATAATGCATTCAAATCGGATTAGCCGTTTCTGAGATTAGCGTTAACAAACATACAGACATACAGAGAAATGAACAAAATAAAAAACATTGTTTTGGGTACTCATGCATATATAAAGCGCCCTCAATTATGATTTTTTAAATGTATTTGTCATGTACAGACAGCGATCAGTTACAGTTTAATGATATGTATGGAAGAAGATGACTTAGCCTATGTTACAAGGTTATGTTATATGGGCGCCACTTACAAGCTACCATTTTTATTTTTGATTTCATTTAACGGTCTCGGACATTTCTCTGATCAGCCGTAGATAAATTTTAAATTATGGTTAGGGAGGGATAATGTAGCATTGTAGCCGTGAAACAATTTTGGCAATGAGTCCATTAGTTTTTGTGTTTATTCATTGCAAACACACAGAAGTACAAATCTTTCTTCGTTATAATCGTTAGTGCAGATAATAAATTGGACGTTTGTTGACTCTTATTAGAAGCGTATATATGTATAC
>DWKN01000135.1:0-10083 GCA_018249455.1 Bungalotis erythus | reverse complement strand
GTTGAAAGAGCTATTTTTTCCATGACATGACAAAACAGATGTCCATGGGCGGCAGTACCACTTACCATCAGGTGGACTGCTTGCTCGTTTGCTACTTCAACATCAATAAACAAAATTAACACACAAAAATAATTCATATTCAAACAAACGATAATAACATATAAATTCACACACCACCACACCTATTTTTGTATTATAGCAACATCGTTTATGCTATTGTGATTCGTAGGATATTGTAAGGCTGATATATTTATTATATTGCATACCAACTTATTTTACATGGATAGCAACAGTTTTGACAGTCTTGTTCTGGTTGAGGTTATGTTTTTGGGTCTTCTAAAATAAAAACCAAACACTTGAAACCGCATTAAAATCGGACCAGTGATTCTGGAGATAAATGGTAACATTAGTGTGCACAAACATCCTCTCACCCCAAATGCATACACCGTCTCCGTTCCGTCGTGGTTAATAAATATTTATTACGATGCGTTCCAAGTTAATTCACAGGGATAGCAATAGTTCTGAATAGTCTAGTTCTATTTGGGTTGATAACAGACGTTCTTGGACAATAGATACATGTTATCTTTTTGAGTACTGTATGTAAGAGAGAAATATTTATTATGATGCGTTCCAACTTAACTCACTTGGATATAAGCAAAAGTTCTGATAGTCTTGTTCTATTTGGGATTGATAATGGTCCTTAAAGGGTAGGTACATCTATGGGCCTTTCGTGTTCCATTGCTAGACAAAGACCTCCTCTAATTGGCGTCATTCAAACCTGTCTTGTTCCCTCTGAAGCCAACAATTTCACACTGTCTCCATCAGGTTATCAACCCGATCGGAGTACACACTGCGGTCTCTACTCTTTTTGCCTAGAGCAGTGTTTCCCAACATTTTTTGTGCTATGCCCCACCTTAACATTTAAAATTTTTTATGCCCCCCATATATCATTTATTACATTAAAAAATTGATTTGTTCACTTAACTCCACGTTGTATTATATCCAGTCGATTTCTGTTTTTTATCAGTTTTTTATATCTATTTTTGAATTGCCCCCCTTAACTATCAAATGGCCCCCCTGTGGAGCGTAGGCCCCACGTTGGGAAACACCGGCCTAGAGGCATTTGCCACTCGAGAACCTTTCTAATGCAACAGTTTCCGGTACACGGAGCGATGTGACCAGCCGTAACATCACTCTGCTAATTCTGAGAGCTACGTAGTAGACATACGTTCGTACACAAAATATAATTAAACTTACCTAAAGAATTTTCCAACAAGTCCTAGTCCATATTTCCTCCTATTAGAATTATCTGCCAAGGGTTCTATGAGCGAGGCGTGGATGCGCGCCCCTCCCGCGCCCCACGACACGCTCCTCTCAGGTCTCCGGTACTCCACCGCAGAGCTGAGCGGGGAGCGAGCCCTGGAAACAAGCACCAGTTCTACATAAATGAAGTAACCAAATAGACAAAGCGTGTACGTAAGATATAAGATATATACATAAGAACAACTGAAAATGAAAAAATACTTTAAAAATAAAATGAATTATAAATATATAAGGTGGTAGAACTTATGCAATTCGACAGGGGAGGTGCCACCACCACACCCATTTCTAGTGTGAAGCAATTTTTGTGTTTCGTTAGAAAGGTGTAGTTGTCAACTCACTTACATACGAGACGACCATCTTAGTCCTCAGGAGTAGCGACGCATCTGTTATCACATGACATGACAGATGTCCATGGGCGGCAGTGACCACTTATCATCGGGTGGACTGCATGCTCGATTGGAAAAAAAAAAGGTATACAAGTGAAGCTAATAAAAAGCGTATAATAAATAAATAAAGGAACAGACATAGGTACCGCCGGATTCCATATTGTTACTATTTTCGTTTTATATTGAAAGTGAAATTAAACTCACCGCCTCATCTTCGTGTGACCATTGTAGTTACACGATAACGGTTGAAAAATAAACCAAATTTGTTTCAATCACACCGATGGACAAAAAAATAGAAGGACTTTGCGGTGAATCCTTGTAACTTTCGATTTATTTTTTATGAAGACCGAACGTAACCTTGATTGAGTCGGTTTCTTTAGGTTTTTGATGTTTTACATACATAGATACATGTACATAGATACAACAACATGACAAAATAACGTAATTTTAAAGATGGTAGAACCTGTACAGTTCGACCGGGGAGGTACCTCACGTATTTCACACACGTACGCACACCCATTTCTAGCGTGAAGCAATTGCCTGTCGGTGGAACGGTGTGGTTTTACTCACATACGAGGCGACGGTCTTAGTCCTCAGGAGTAGCAACGCATCTGTTATCGACTTCAGACGGAGCTCCTATCTATTAAGTTGATTGGTCATGTCCATGGGTGACCAGGACCACATACCATGAGGTCGACTGCATTCTCGTTTGCTACTTCACTTTTATAATAACTAGGACCATTTTAGACAGGCCGCCATATTTTATATAGAATGACGTCACTTAGCCAAACATAGATTGTCATCCAAACTAAACACGTTTACAAAGTTTCTGCTCAATCGGATATGAGGAAGTGGTTGACAAATGGTTTGCAAGATTTGAAGAACTAGGTTACTGTGTTTGTATGCACATGTCAAGTTAAAAAAATATAGTAAAAAAAATTAAAACAATTATTAACAAATTGATTTTCGGTTTTGCGAATGAGTTTTCGGCGACCACATTGAACGGCACAAAAATTAAGTAAATTTCGGTTCTGTCTTAGTCTTGTATCACCAACGGACAGACACACCTCAGTCACGATTTTATAGTTAGAGTAAAGAGGGGTCCTGTAATGACCGGCATCCTCCGCAATCGCAGTGCAGGATTCTGTGACGCGTGAACTCATTTGGGCGGGGGATCCACACGGGGGTATTTTGAAGATTTGCATTGAGAATATAAGGCATTCGTGATTAGTAATAAAGTTTATGAATCAGTTTCTTTTTACTGACTTTCAATCACTTTGAAACGTTTACATCTTCGGCACAGGTAAAATCGGAACTATTTTCCATCCAAAATTACAAGTCTCTTTTCCGCAATTACAGTTACAGAAATTACAATACTCAATATACTTTTATAAGGTCTAGCACAATAGGAGATCTATTATTAGGGTACCTGAAATTTGCATAGGTTTATTTAAATGTAAGTTCAAAAAGCAAAATAAAATTGAAATAGTAGGTACAATAAGTTTTGAGTTGTATTTGCTTCTGTTAATCTTAGATACAAAATTCAATGGTATTCAATTGAAAATATATTTTAAAAACGAAACTGTGAGTTTTATAATTTGCAATAGGTAAATTCATAATTCGTTATGAGGGCAATCTATACTTCTATACTTAAAGCTAAAGCTATTATAAAGCTGAAGAGTTTGTTTATTTGTTTGGTTGAACGCAGGAACAACTGGTCAGATTTGAAAAACTATTTTTACATTTGATAGGCCAGTTCTCGCCGAACGTTGTAGGTTATTTAACGTGATGCTACTAAATATAATAAATTAAACGGCGGGTGAAACCGCGCAGTGCAGCTAGTATTTTATAATAATTGTTATCCGATTGCCATCAGAGTTAGAAATTACCGGCAACCACACCTTTCTAATGAAACACAAAAAATGCTTCACGCTAGAAATGAGTGTGACGGTGGTACCTCCCGGATCGAACTGCACTGGTTCTACTATCTTTAATCTTTACTTCAGCTCCCCAAATAAGTTTCACCCCCTGTGGTCAGCGAGCTGACCGCAATCGCACGCAGATTGGCACCTGTCGACCTCCGACACGCCGCGCTGCCACGCTCCACTTTGATACCAAACAAACACTACATACATTGCTTTATTCGTGAGCTTAACTTCGATTTTCACAGAAGAATACAAACAAACGAACAAGCAGATCACCTAAAGTCTAAATAAAAAAAGCCTCATAGCTACACCCTTAAAATCAGAACACAGGAGGTATTTTTTATGAACCGAATTAGCAGACGAGCAAGCACTTATGTGCTGTTAGTTGCTGTAATACTGTTAATTACTATAAGACAGAAATTGGTGTGAGGGTGGAGGGTGATGTCTGTTGAGCAAAGATTGAACAACTCTTAAAACAAGGATTTCCCAAACTATGGGTCGCGACCCAGTGGTGGGTCGCGAGCGGATATTGAGTGGGCCCTGCCTCTAGAACGACACACCACCCTACCGATCCAACGGCATATTGGTAACGGTTAAATTTCCCAGAGGTGGGTCTCGAGTTTGGGAACTTTTATTAGCTGGGTCGTTGCCCAGACAACGTTGGGTACCACTGGTCTAGACAGTTTATTCCCGACGGTCTTTCATACAAAACATTCTAATTAAGTATTTGTACATATAATAGAGAATGATAAAGCAATGTTGGTCAAGTGGTCTCTCATTGGGGAGGTCCCGGGTTCGAATCTCTGGAGCGCACCTCTGATTTTTCGAATTTATGTGCGTATTACAAATTAATTATCACTTGCTACAACGGTGAGGAGAAACAGGAAACCTGCACATCTGAGAGTTCTCCGTAAAGTTCTCAAAGGTGTATGAAGTCCACCAACCCGCACTCGGCCAGCGTGGTGGACTACGGCCTAATCCTTCTTATTCTGAAAGGAGACCTGTGCCCAGCAATGAAAGGTTGATGATGATATTATATATAATTATATATATTTTTAAATTGTGTATGTTTTATGTAGCTTCATTTAAATTTTAAGTTAATTTATTTATTCATTTAGTGATACACAATTAGCACAGTATTAGTAAAATAAATATTGTTAATCTTTTATGAGATTGAAAAAATCCAATAAAGTAAAACATATTTTAAATCATGCTAGGTAGGTTTACCTATTAATTAATTAATTTAAACAATATTTTATCTCATTTTATATTGTTATTTGTACAACCTACCAATAATTCCATTACTACGCCCTCGTCTCAAAGTTATCTGGAAGAAATCGCCGCCTAGCGATGAAACCGCCTTATGTCCTCTTCTTTTTTTTTTTTTTTTTTCAGTGATGTGTCCAATAAAGAGTTTCGTTTAATTTTCAAGTGTTGTCATAAAAATTGTCATAAATTGAACATTGGCAGCTCTTATTAGTTTTAATAAAATGTCAACTGGTATGGAAAGATAAGTCAAGGCAATAACGAAATAGCAAAACTTAATTTAAAAAATCCGCAACCGCTACTCAACAATGTGCTGTAATATAATCGACTACTTCTTCCATTATATCAATTTTTATCCGACTGCGTTGAAAGGAGAGTTATGATTTCGAGTGTATTTATGCCATCATCATCATCACCCTTTTATTGTCCCACTGCTGGGCACAGGTCTCCTCTCAGAAAAAGAAGGATTAGGCCGTAGTCCGCCGCGCTGGCCAAGTGCAGGTTGGTGGACTTCACACACCTTTGAGAACTTTATGGAGAACTCTCACGTATGCAGGTTTCCTCACGATGTTTTCCTTCACCGTTATAGCAAGTGGTAATTAATTTCTAATACGCACATAAATTCGAAAAATCAGAGGTGCGTTCTAGATTCGAACCCGGGACCTTCCAAACGAGCGAACGAAATCTTACCACTGGGCTATCACTGCTACACTGTATTTATGTTTTTACATTTATTTGTCACGCTGTACAGTCCAAACGGCTTAACGGATTTCCAACATCAGGTATCATTAGATTCGTCTTAATTGTGGAAGTGGCATAGGCTGTACAAATTTTAAATATGGCGCCGGGGAAAAAAAAACGAAGAAGGGGCAATTAATTTAATTCACAAATCAAATGAAAGCAGGTAAATAAAATATTCTAAAAATGTATATCATTACAATTTTTATTACCTACCTGCTACATATTTTGACACAAACTCCCAAAATCCGCTTCAAAATTATTATAAGTATTTGCAATCTTATTGTTTTAAAAATGTGAAATAGCAATCGAGCATGCAGTCTACCTGATGGTAAGTGATCACTGCCGCCCATGGACATCTGTCATGTCATGTCGGAGACGTCGACAACAGATGCGTTGCTACTCCTGAGGACTAAGATAGTCGCCTCGTACGTAAGTGAGCTGGCAAAGGCACCTTCCAACGAAACACAAAAATTGCTTCACGCTAGAAATGGATGTAGCGGTGGTACCTCCCAGGTCGAACTGCAAAGGTTCTACCATCTTCATACTATGTAGTTATCAATGCCTTACGTAAAAACACAGGTTAACCTGTAAATGGTACACAGTAAACAAACGCACTAAGCACGTAATAGATGCACTCAGCAGACCAGCAACCCGCAGTCAGCTATTCAAATGAAGTCACGACTGCACCCACACGCCGATACGATAATAAGATAGGTAATCGCTTATCAAGCGCGCAACAACGTGTTAGATCTTTCTTTCCTTCGATTCACTTAATTTATTGTCGTGTTTCAAGTTCCCATTTCTACCCCAGGCCGGGCGGAACAGTATCTATATATTAATACCTGAAGTAAGAAACTTTCTACCCCTTTTTAAGCTCTTTGGAAGCGCTGAGGAGTGTAAGATTTGGCATAATTAAACCTCATACGGAGGAACAGCGACGAACGCTAAGATTTATTTATATTATGTTTTTATTTTATTTTTTAATTGATGTTAAGTAGCAAACGAGCATGCAGTCTACCTGATGGTAAGTGGCCACTGCCGCCCATGGACATCCGTCATGTCATGTCATAGGCATCAATAACAGATGCGTTGCTACTCCTAAGGACTGAGATGGTCGCCTCGTATATAAGTGAGCCGGCAACCGCACCTTTCCACCGAAACACAAAAATTGCGTCACGTTAAAAATGGGTGTGGCGGTGGTACCTCCCCGGTCGAACTGCACGGTTCTACCACGTTTAAAACGTTGCGTAACGTTAATGTATTACAAACGTAAGTAAAAGCAAGTAACACTTTGGTTAACCCAATACTGATCAGTTTAATAAGAGCTTCATTACATTTGAGACTTCCTACATTAGCAACCCTTAATATTTTCTAGATAAAATGCATCCTAGATTAGATCCTGGGTCCTAGAGGTTATACCTGTGAAGTTATGAATTACGGTCGATTTCAACCACGATGCGATCTCTACTTCAAATGAATTCACGAATGAGTCCAAACGCCAGCGCGATAATACGATAACAGGTTATTTCTATAGCCATTGCCAAGATTTAGCATTTTTTACCGACTACCAAAAAAAAAGGTTCACAATTCTTCTATATATATTTTTTATGAATTGCTTAAGATGACGACCCGCGTGGCGCAGCGGTCACAGTAGCGGAGAGCCACACAGAGGGCCCCGGGTTCGATTCCCAGCCACGCAGACATCTCAATGATAAATTTAGATTTCTGTTCTGGGTCTGTCTGTTCGTGCATTTGTCTTTGTGTGTGTCCGTGGGTAAACGACACAGGCAATCCTAGTGTGGGACTGTGAGTCTGAAATCTTTGAAAGCGTTAATTCAATCCAAGTTCAAAATAGCATTTATTCAAATTGATTGCTGTCACTTTCAAAGTTCCTGGTTCTACCCCCATGAAGCAGATAGACCTATCTACTGGTATAATGCGAAACATTTAAGAAGAGTAGTCTAGATCGCAGCCGAACTCGTACTTTAAGTATTTTTAACGACTATTTTTACCGCACGTACAGCAAAACAAAGATGAGAGTATTGTGTGAGCGAGACATTGATTATTGTGTTGATTGAGTATTGAGTATTGTGTGAGAGAGACAGCGCTGGTTCAACCGCTATCTCAGATTCTATTCTTTGATGATTTGCACTATGAATCTGAATTTAAATTATCCCCGAAACGTTTGTTGACTTCATAGACTAATATTTTTCCCCTATGATCAAAAAATTAACCTAGTGTCCGAGGGAGAAATCTTAAACAAATACTATACTTCTAAGAAAAAAATAGTAGAGAGCTGTATGTTATAAGCCATGCAATGTGTCATATTATAAGCCCATTGGCCGCTTTGTCTGTGTTATAACGAAGACTAGCTTTCCATCAGCGGTGCCGCCCGCGTGAACTTTATTGACATAAATTCACACAATATCTTTATTCGTTAACCGATTTAAATGAAAAACACACTAAATGTTAAGTAAAGCCCATCACAATATAATCCTGAAAACTGCATTCAAATCTGATACGCCCTTTCTGCGATTAGCGTTAACAGACATAAATACATACAGATATACAGACATACAGACAAACAGACAAAATGAAAAAAACATTGTATTGGGTTTTCTTGCGTATATAAAGGCCACTTATTATGAATTTTTAAATATATTCGCCATGTACAGACAGCGATCAGTTACAGTTTTATTATATGTATAGATTTAAAATAGGCTTAAGACTAAAATACGAAATATTTGTATACAATGGCGTCTTGTGCAGCGAGTGAATGAGACATTACAAGCCGTGATAATTCGAACGAATACACATTTCATAGGTAATTTATGGGTTTTATCAACACTATTTACTGACACTTAAACAATCAACTGACAAATAGCTTAGCATTTCTAAAGGTGGTAGAAACACGCAGTTCGACCAGGGAGGTACCATCGCCTCACCCATTTCTAGAGTGAAGCAATTATTGTGTTTCGTTGGAAAAGTGTGGTTGCCGGCTTATTTACATACGAGGCGACCAGCTTAGTCCTCGGGAGTAGCAACGCATCTGTTATCGACGTCTATGACATGAGATAGCAGATGTCCATGGGAGGCAATGGCCACTTACTATGGCCGCTAATTGAACATCAAAAAATCGCTTTTTTCGTTGTATCTAAGTTAAATATAATACTTTTAAATAACTGTTAATTTTTTATGAAAACAAACAGCTTAGACACGTTCTTAAAAGCTTATGTTATTATCAAACTAGATACGTTTAACGTGTTTTGTTAAGACGTTCTTATTTAATTTCAAAGGCTTTTTGGTGCTTAATCCGGTTGCAAAGAAAACCGAAAATTAAAAAGCAGTTAATGCCATTATTTTGTGCTTTTAAACCACATTGTCCTAAAATATGACAAACATCCGCTCAAACTGAATATAAAAAGGGCGTATACTCAACGGTACATCTATTTTTAAATACCATTAACCCTTTTTTGAATTTGTTAAAGAATTTTACAGTTGATTTCACAGTTTAAAATTTTCTTTTTTATCTGTCAAACAACGAATGGAGCCCTTATAAAATGGTCGCCATTTTAAAAAACTCAGAGAATTTTAGTTTTATGGGTAGATTAAGATATATTGGTATCTATGAAAGGTAGGTTTTATATTATTGTTTTGTTAGTAGGTATAGGTTACCTACCTATACCTATCACCTATCAACCTATATATACCTATCAACAATGAACAGTACAAATAATAAAAATTCTTACTATACTATTATAAAGGCGAAAGTTTGTATGTGTGTGTGTGTGTGTGTGTGTATGTATGTGTGTGTGTATGTATGTGTGTGTATGTATCTTTGGGCTAAAACAACTGGACGAATTTTGATAAAATTGAATACACAGATAGATTATGACCTGGAGTAACACATGAGCTACTGTTAGGAATAACATTTGCCATAGGTTTGTTCGTTAGTGTGTTTGTTTGAAAATCACGTAAAAAGTACTAAATCTGATCAGTCCATGCGGACGAAGTCGCAGGCAGAAGCTTGTATATAATAAAATCATGATGAAGTTAATTATAAGCCATATAAAACAAAATAAATCATTTATTTTTATTTACTTAGATAATATTTTTTTTATTATCCAGTCATACCACTTACACACCAATTAAGCATAGTCCATATTAGGTATACGATATCTCTTTCTTTTTTGTAATGTGTGACAGAGAAAACGTTGCAAAGAAAGACATATTTCAGGTCATATTTATACAAAACACGTACGAATAAGTGGATATATAGAGACATATAAAATCCATTGGCCAATAGGAAAATACCCAACCATTCTGATTCACACGGCAAAGTACGATTCTACTAAAAACTTTCAACATCATCAACCCTTTATTGTCCCACTGCTGGGCACAGGTCTCCTCTCAGAATGAGAAGGATTAGGCCGTAGTCCACC
>DWKN01000134.1:0-10093 GCA_018249455.1 Bungalotis erythus | reverse complement strand
CATCTACGAATATAGCTTATATTCGTACAAGCTAGCGTAATAAAGACAGTGAAAAATTTTGTTACCTCGTCGTATTTTGTAAACGTTAGTGAAATTAAATTAATTTTAATAAATTACTGTTTGATTACATTTTTAAAACCTTGTATGAGATTTTTCAACTGTGTATTAAATTTCACAAAACTGGTAGCCAAGGCAATCCTTTCTACGATTTGGAAAAATGCTTTTTAACCCAAAAAGATTGTTGACTATGATAAAACAAATACTAATATAAATCTGAAACATCAAAATTTATACTGTTACAGTTAACAGCTCAGATTTATGAGTATGACATATCTGTGTAACTTATAAATCATTCGAATTAAAAACGAAACCATCTTGAATAAAAAGTAACAAGGGTAAGAAGTAACAAGTAACAATGCAGATATTTTCCACATAGTGTCATGCATCTGGTGAGTCAGAGAGGAGACACTGCCCAGCAGTGGGCCAATTATGGGTTAATAATTGATGGTGTGTGATCAAGGCAGAGTTAACAAATGTTTAATCAAGTAAAGGTTATATAAAGTTAAGTTATATAAATAGTTAAGTTATAATAAAACTCACTTTAAATAAAATTGTGATGATTTAATCAATCCATAGCCGGCAGCATAAAAGAAATACTTTACATATCAATCAAACTACAGAATCGATGGGAGAGCTCCACGTAACAAAACACATGAAATTATAGTGAGACATGAATTATATCACATTTCTATAATTAATGAGCATTACATATACGAATGGATCATTAAATTTAGCACAGCAACGTATTGTGTTTCAAATGACTGTTCACCTTTGTAATACTTCTCAATCGAAGGAAATTCATTAATGAACAAATCTGCTAGAAATTTTAATCAAAATTTTAAAGAATAGGAAGGACATAAACATAATTTGGCAAAAGAAAACGAAGTAATACAGTTTAAGATGTTTTTATTGAAACAAAAGAGAGACGTCACTTTTTGCAAACATCAATTTTGCAAAAAATGTTCATTCGCATCTTGCATTAAAATCTCTAGCACGTAAACATCCTCGGATTTGTTACAAACAAGTACGACGAAGCTAGAAACTAAATTGACATAAAAAAAATGTTAACGGTACAGTGTAAAAAAATATTTACATAATATACAACTTTAAAGTAACACGAAATACTTTGTTGCGACATTAAAAATTAAAAAGCTCATTTGTACATTGCAACAATTGGGTGATAGGGCCTTGGCTTCACACTCACTAAAGGTGGGTACTGACCCAGAGAATTCACATGTAATAGATTAAATGAGAACATCAAGCAAGCATATATTATATGCAGTGCGAATTTATGTTGCAATTTCGAACATTGTAGTAGGTCAGTATCGAGCATAAACAGTATCAACCGGTAAGACCGCGGAACACACACAAGTTGTTATGCGAGTGTCTCAGTCGGTACCCACCCTGACATAACGACCTCGTGTGCGATTTAATTCTAAAAAAATAATTTGATCATTAAGAAATTTTGGAATGTCTTCATTCGTTACAAATATCAATAATTTATAATATAGAAAAGATTTTCCTAGATAGCGTTAGAAGAGGTATATTTAAGCGATGGTTGCATTTGTCATTTCATTTCTTAGTTGTTAATAAAAAATATGAGGTAAGTTAAAATAAGAAAAAGAAATGTGTACATTCGAATGTACATTTGCTTACGTGGATATGTTTTATGAAATTGCAACGGATTTGAATGGAATAGAATCGAAAATATTTTTACAAGTAACACATAAGACAAATAAAACTACCACCTCTCAAATATACGAAATTCCAATTATTTTAATAAATCGCTAACAACATTACTAAACTTTTATCCGACCTGCTTTTAACATCAATAAAAGCGGTCTCAATAAACATTCAAAAATTATGTAACTACCACCGGCCCCGTACGATAACGTTCAAGGGAGTCAATTTAGACTGGATGATGCAAAACGATAATAACTTTCGTATTTTTTTTATTTATTTAAAATTATGACACCTTAGGAAGTGGTACAAACGCTGGACGTAAACCTTAAAATCGTTTTTTTAGACTTTTGATAACCATTAGCAGAAAATAATAAATTAATGAAAATATTTAATAAATTAAATATATGCTAAACAAGAAAAATCCAATATCACGATTTATTCATACTCGATAAACTAATTTTAGATGCTACTACGAATCAGTTATCGCAAAAGTAACAAACGTACATAATATCGGAATTGCTTGACATGTCGGGAATGTTACAATTACCTACAGATTAAAAGTTGTCAAAAAATCAAATTTATAGAATATTCTATCAACTGGTCAACTACCTCTCATAAATTAAACAGAAAATTACAATATTTATATTGAAAAAATTTAAATGTTGCAATCAATTTGTTGATAATCTGATAACGGAAGTTATTATATAACAAGCGAGTAACCGAATCGTTAGGTCCGGTGTCCTCAAAGAAGCGTATGAGGCGTGCCGCGCAGAAGTGAATCGCGCCGACGAAGAAGCTCAGTTTTCGTACCAGAAAAAGAAAGGCGTTGCCGCCGAGCGTAAGGAGGCCAAGTTTGAGAAAGAAGAAGCTGAAAAGTATACTAGGCTGAAGGAGGAGTTGGTGAGACTTGTTCGATTTTCAGACGCGATTTTTAAGTTCAAATAAAATTAAACTCAACGGAATATGTATTTTTCTTCTAGTATTTCCTGATGCACTACACACTGTAAGAAATTGATAATACACTGTGTGTACATTGTTATGAAATAATTAAAAAAAAAGATATCAAGAGATTTAAATTCCTGTTGTCATACTGCTCTCACTAATGTCATATTAAGTATTAATAAACAGCTTCGTTAATAAAATAACTAAAAACCTGTTTACTTAAAAACGGTATGGATATTATTGACTTAATATATTTTTGGTTGTTAGCAACAACAAAAAGTAGAGTTGCAGCTCTTCCACCTGTACCACAACGAGAAGGACATCCAGACGAACGAGGCGGAGCTGCAGCACAAGCAGCACGAGCTCGCCAAGGTGGAGAGCAAGCGGCAGAAGGCTGAAGAAGCTTTGAAGGAAAAAAAAAAGGAAGCGGGCACCGCCCAGCGAGAAGTTGCCAAGATCGAACAGGAGATCAGAGAAGTGGTGAGCTCTCGGTTTTTAGTATCGCCTTTTTTAACAAGCATTATATATCCTAGTGTGCCAGTTCAATCCATAGTAATTTGTATTTCACAAGGGATAATTTCAGATCCATATCTATGAACATGTGTTTTCAAAATTTTATGTTCGGAGAATATATTATATTTTAAGAAGTCTGAAAACACACCATCTTTTAAAATTCAAGACTAGAACAGATAATTTCCAACAATAAACTTATTCTATTAAAGATTTTATACCCCTATACCTAATTATTTCTTCTAGGTAAAACATTCTGTTATTTAATGGGACCAAAAATGGTTGAGGCAAAAAGCCATAATAAAACCCAAAATTTATTTAATTCCACAGGAGGCTGAGATATCAAAGAAGCGGCCAACATTCATCAAAGCTAAGGAGCGTGTAACACACACTCAGAAAAAACTAGAGAGTGCCGTCAAGACTCTAGAACAAGCCAAGAAGGCTCATGAAGCCCACCAGGCCGATATCAGGTATCTGTGTCATTTAAATATAGGCTTTATGAAAACAAACTATAAGAAGAAAAAACATAAATTGGACAAATCTTCAAGACATTCAGCATTTTAATTGAAAAGCTACATATTTGGTCCATCATTCCTATGGCCATAAATATGTATACAAATCAATTTAACTAGGGTTTATCAACATTATATTTTGTTAACCAGGAAACTAGAAGAGGAGCTTCGTGAAATTGAAGAACAGAAGGCTGCGTGGGAGCAGACTATCGTCGGCACCAGCCACACCCGCGCCGACGTGCACCTGGAGGAGGCTCAGGTTAGTGCAAACATATGGATCATTACGCTAATTGTATTTGTTGCAAAGTTGGGATTACAAAAAGAAAGATTGTTTCTTACATATCAACCCATTGAAAGCTTTCTATAATTATTATTTATTTTTAACACAATTTGAAAAAAGTTAAAAATAATAAAACAATACAAACGATGATTATGCTCTATCACATGAACCTTGTTATACAAGAGCCGCGAGCCTAGGTGTAGCAAATTTTCAGATCCGAGAGTACGAGGAGCTGAAGATGGAGGCGTCCCGGCAGGCGGCGCGCTACCTGCAGGAGCTGGACTCCGTCAACCGCGAGCAGAAGGCCGACCAGGACCGCCTCGACAACGAGATGCGCCGCAAGGGCGAGCTCGAGAACAAGCACAGGCAGAAGGTACGTCAGACCTGTACGAGGTACTTATCTCATTAGATTAGAGTCAAGGTAAAGAATGGTCATGGACAAATATTGAGGCACAAACACCCAATTCAGAAAAAATCTAATTTGTCTATTTGATTAGAAATATGATTATCTTCTGAGGTATTTGTATCGTTTAGACTTGAGGCTTTACTTACATGTATAACCTCTTAGATATTTTAAATTCATGTTACTTTAAAAGTTATATTCCATTTATAGGGTCACGAGCGGAACGAAGCCATGAAACGAGTGGAGAAATTGAATGAGCACATCAAGAGCTCGGAGCAGTCACTCGAGGAGCAGAAGAGGCTGCGCGCGGAACTACAGGTTTGTGATTTGTTACATAATATCATTGAAGGATGATCGTTGGATTGGGACATGTATTCTACAAATTGTTCATATGTTTGTGTTTCAAGGGGAAGCAACTTTCATGTCGCCGTGGATCTCTATTCCATGCAAGCCATCGTAATGACCGAGTCCAATATCATGTCGGTCTTATGATGGACCACCTGGTATAACGATTACCGCATCGGTCAGACACGTAAAGAATTACGGATTCGATTCGTGAAGGAGACATCTAAATGATGGCCTTAGATTTCTGTTCATGGTACCCACGTCATGGAATTGTAGCGCGAGGCTGGGAGCGTAGAAAGAAAGCGTATGAAGCCTGGCATATTGTATATAATTTGTAACGTGATCCAGGCGGACGTGGGGTCGTGCCGCGGCAAGGCGGCGGCGCTGCAGGCGGCGCTGGAGGAGGTGGCGGGGCAGCTGGGCGACGCGCGCGTCGACAAGCACGAGGAGGCGCGCCGCCGCAAGAAGCAGGAGATCGTCGAGAACTTCAAGCGCGACATCCCCGGCGTGGTGCGCACTCCCTTGACTTCGTCCGGCTCGAAGGACCGATTGTGTTCCATTTAGGATCCCATAATTTTTGGGACAATGTACTATTCTTCGGAACTTCTCCAGTTGTAAGGAGATGCCTGTGCCCAGCAGTGGGACATGAAAAGGGTTGCAGCTAATGTTGTGGTCACGGTTACGTCCGTAATAGGGATATAGCTATTATAGTTATTTTTGAAGTTATGCTTTATTTGCCGTGTTAGGGAAAACTTATGTCAGTACATTTTTACGATGCGCGCGCACACCGTCGCGAAGAACCACAACATGTTTCCTCCTATGTTAATAGATGTCGCTTAATATTTCAAAACACTCCCATGGCTAGGCTCAAAGTGTCTTACGAGCGAGATGGGTTTAGTTAAGCCATAGATGTAGATAACACGTTATAATTAAACTTTCTTTTAATGTATTAAATACCTTTTTTCTATTAATAGTATCGTTTTCTCTACAAACATAAGATAACGCGAAGGATAAAATTTTTAGAAAGACTTTTATCTTGTTATTTAGTAATATAATTTGTTACGTGCGTACATAAGTACACACACGCGTTTTTTTCATTACAGCTAGATTTTGTGAACTTACCGTAGTCTTTAAGATTGTCTATTTTCAACAAAATACTACAAGTCACGGCAAGCTACGAAAGTGTTGTATGTTGCATTGCACATTCGCAGTACGACCGCATGATAAACATGTGCCAGCCGACGCACAAGCGGTACAACGTGGCCATCACGAAGGTGCTGGGCAAGTACATGGAGGCGATCGTGGTGGACACGGAGAAGACGGCGCGGCGCTGCATCCAGGTGCTGAAGGAGCGCATGCTGGAGCCCGAGACCTTCCTGCCGCTCGACTACATCCAGGCCAAGCCGCTGCGCGAGCGGCTGCGGTCGGTGACGTCGCCTGCACTGCTTGTGCTTGTGCACACCTCTAATTATATAAAAATATCAATATTTTATTTATCATTTTTATCATTTATCATGTTTTATCTTTCATCTTTATCATTTATCATTTATCATTTTATTTATCATTATGTAAATGCAAGTAGAGAATTTTGTAAAATATTTGTTGTGTAAAACTTTTTCCTGCTAGCATTAAAGTCTATAACTGACACGAAACAGGAAAGGAGGTCTACCGGAGTCCTGGTCTTGAAGTTAGTCACGGATGTATCACTGACTCTACGGACTAAGTTGGAACGTTTCGTCTTGGTGTTCTGTAACCACTTCAAACTAGATGACTGCAATTCTGTATAGCGTAAATCAATATAAAATATAATTTTAAATGGCGGCCAGTCTCGGCGTCTCGCTTACACAATATTCGCATGATTGTTTCGTCGCATAAGGTGTAATGCAATAGTCGTCCAAAATAACCGGATAGCGCGAGCTCGGCCGCCATCTAAGATCCTATCATTGGCTGCTCCGCGTTATACCCATAGAGGTATCATAACTACAGTAGAGGAGCCAGCCTAAAATATGTCCATCGAAAAAAAAAAGTAAGCAAGTGAAGCGAACTTAGGTGGTACAGGTCTAGTATAGGTATTTTCATCTGCCCTTTCCTTTTAATTGTTCGACAGTCGCACTCACAGGCCTGTTTACGACTCCCCTACAAACCCCCACAAATCCCCCACAAATATAGATGCGATAGCGCGACCAAAATGTTAAGCCAGTGTACACGTTCGCAGCGACATCAAGGAGCCGAAGAACGTGAAGCTGCTGTTCGACGTGCTGCGCTTCGAGCCGCCCGCCATCCACCGCGCCGTGCTCTTCGTCACCAACAACGCGCTCGTGTGCGAGACGCCCGAGGACGCCTCGCGCGTCGCCTACGACCTCGACCGCACCAAGAACAGCCGATACGACGTACGTCGCCGCCGCACGTTTGCTGCGGTTTTTCATGCGGGGTTAAACGTTTCGAAGGCACCCGGTACCGTGGCAGCGATACCGGGTTATGTGGGATTGACCCCACTAAAAAAACCCCCGGTGGCCGCTTCCGTGCTTATGACGGACACCAGGATCTCTGGACGAAGACGAATGGTGTTCTCTAGAGTGATTCACGAGCCCGGCTTCATCTTCTCGTGTTTACGAAAGCATGGGACCGCTCACACTGGCGTCCTTCCCGGTATCGCTACGTCGGAACGATTCGAGCTCCGCTGCCGCTGCCCGCGATTCCGGAAGATTTCCTTAAGTCGCCTCTTGTGACAGGCAAGCGATACCGTTGCGCTTTTCTGCTCCCGAACTACAGGAACAATATTCCACTTAACACAGTAAAATGAAACGCTACACTGGTAACCCCATTCCAGGATTCCCTGTGCCGCACAAAAATAAGGGTACAGACACATAGATTTAGAACAGAAATTTCAATTCATCATTTAGCTGGCTACCTGGCCGAGAATCGAACCCGTAACCCTCTACGTGTAGAATTTGTATCGTAAACGCTGGGCGTGACATAAACGTGACGTGATTTATTGCGGTCGCTAGTACGTCGTAGTGTACAATGACGTCATCAGTGAATCTTCATCATGACGTCGACAACAAATCGCAATATATCTTTTCTGTTTGGTTTGTCTGTCCAGTGGAGCGCAGCAATTAATACGAGTCCTCATTGAAAAATAGGAAAATAATAAAGATACTAAGGCATGTACAAAAATTATTATTAAGGTATAGAGAACGGATCATAATAAGATAATGATGATTTTCTACAGGCTCTGGCGTTGGATGGCACATTCTACCAGAAGTCGGGCATCATATCCGGCGGCTCGCTGGACTTGGCGCGGAAGGCCAAGCGCTGGGACGAAAAGCACTTGTCGCAGCTTAAAGCCAAGAAGGTGGATTGTTTAGTCACCGATTGTGTCTTACCTTCATCGTCAACCCGTCATTATCAACACCAACACTCTGGCCAAGTGTGGATCTGTACACTTCACACACCTTTGGAGACTTTTTGGATATTTGTCACACATGTAAGTTTCGTCGCACGATGACGTCTCCCTTCGCCGACAGATGTTTCTCTTTAATGACATATTTTTCCCCTTACCGTTATAGCGAGCGATAATTAATTTCCAATTTACACATAACTTCGAAAAGTCAGTGGTGGCGTGCCAGGACTCGAGTGTCGGACCTACCGAGCGAGAGACCGGAATCTTACTAGTAAGCTATCACTGCCTTTGACTTATCTTAATAAATCTTCATTAACAGTAACACTATACACGTGTTTGTTACACCATCGACAGGAGAAGCTAACGGAGGAACTTCGGGAGTCGATGAAGAAGTCGCGCAAGGAATCCGAGCTGACCACCGTGGACTCGCAGATCCGCGGCCTAGAGTCTCGGCTCAAGTACGCGCTCACCGACCGGGACACCACTGTACGTGCGCACACCACCACCCATACATTATGTTCATTTGTCGTTCTATGATTCATCATTCTGTAACTAAAACATTTTTATATTTTTCCAGTTGAAACAAATCAAGGCGCTTGATGCGGAAATCTCCGAGCTGGAACGCAAAATTGACCTGTTTGGAGTAAGTTTACAATTGTTTTGGCAGAAGCAAATCGCAAAGCGTCTGCCTTATCGCTAGGCTTGACAACAAAAAAAAATACAGACATGACATTTAATGAATGCCATTTTTTTTTTCAAAACTTTTTATTGCATACATACATGACCATTGAATGATTTTTTTGTCTTATACATGAAGCCTCAAGTGGAGGAGATAGAGCGCACGATCCACGCGCGGGACCTGAAGATCCAGGAGATCAAGGAGAACATGAACAACGTGGAGGACGTGGTGTTCCGCGGCTTCTGCCGCGACATCGGCGTCGCCAACATACGGTCAGTATGACACTAGGTGTAAGATATAGACAGATGATCTCCGTAAGCCGGTATATATGTATATTACCACTTTGACTGCGGCGGAGCTAACATTACGAATCCACTCATGCGGCTAGCTACACAACAGGTGTATTTTCCGAACCCGCATAGCGTACATTAACGCCGTTGCGGCTGCACACGCAGGGCGTTTGAAGTGGGCACTACGTGCTTGCGGCCGCACACAGCTGGTGTGTGCTACGTACCGCGCCGCCAGTGCGGCTGAACACAACTGGTGTGTGCTACGTACCGCTCCGTCGGTGCGGGCGAACACAACTGGTGTGTGCTACGTACCGCTCCGTCGGTGCGGGCGAACACAGCTGTTGTGCGAACAGTTTCTCATCATCATCATACTTATTTTTTGATAAATATGTTTGTACTAATTACTTTTAGATAATTAGATGACGTCTTCGTATTCGTCGAGTAGTTTACCTGTATTTTGTATTCTAAATAGCGTTTGTTGCAACCACACCTGGTGTGTCGGGCCGCATCCTTGTATAGATTTAATTTAACACAGCAGGTGTGTGCGAGCCGCGCCGGTGTAGCGCAAAAAAAAAACACAACGTAAGTGTTGCCGCAGGGAAAGCGTTAACAATAGTATTAATGAGGTGCGTTAACGTCGGCGCTTGCAGGCAGTACGAGGAGCGCGAGCTGCGCGCGCAGCAGGAGCGCGCCAAGCGCCGCATGGAGTTCGAGGCGCAGATTGACCGCATCGCCTCCAACCTGGAGTTCGAGCGCTCCAGGGACACTCAGAGTGAATGTTTATTTATTTCGTTTTATTATATTTTTTAACTCCTTTTCTATCTGTGACGCTCATGCTATCGCATTTCTAACATTTTAATTTATTTTATTTTTAGTGATTTATTAATTTTAAATACCTAAAAGAGCAAGCGGTGTAATAAATTATTTTATCGTGCTCGCAATGATTTCGTTAATTTAGTTAAACTTGCACAAATGCAATCGATGAA
>DWKN01000133.1:0-10104 GCA_018249455.1 Bungalotis erythus | reverse complement strand
TCTTTATTTTTCAATATAAAAGAGCGTTAATACTTATTTTACTGTTATCGTCTTCTAAGTTTTTGTTACTAAAATATGTATAAACTAGCTTTCCGCCCGCGGCGCCGCCCGCGAGAACTTCATTGACATAAACTGACATAACGTCTTTATGTGTTAATCGATTTAAATGAATAAAAACACAAAATGTTAAGTGAAGCCCATCAGAATATAATCCTGAATACTGCATTAAAATTGGATAAGCCATTTCTGAGATTAGCGTTAAAAAACATACAGACATACGGACAAACAGACAAACAGACAAAATGAAAAACCATTGTTTTGGGTTCACTTGCGTATATATTTGTATATATATTGCGTATATAAAGGCCCTTTATTATGAATTTTTAAATATATTTGGCATGTACTGACAGCGATCAGATACAGTTTTATTATATGTATAGATATAGTAGATATAGATAGATGTGTACGCTATATACTTCATAATAACTGTAAGGTAGGTGTGATCACATTCAAATCATTAATCGCCTACACTTCACGCGTACAATATTATAT
The DNA here is from genome assembly GCA_018249455.1 of Bungalotis erythus. Taxonomy (NCBI): domain Eukaryota; kingdom Metazoa; phylum Arthropoda; class Insecta; order Lepidoptera; family Hesperiidae; genus Bungalotis; species Bungalotis erythus. The sequence goes on along the minus strand of DWKN01000133.1, from coordinate 9,552 downwards.
TTAACAAATTTACCTGTCATTGTAGTTATCAAACAACAGGTAGGAAAACATGGGCATTGCTCTTCTCACACAAGCAACCGCTGTGAAGAAAGCCAGGTTCCGATAACTAAGGTTAAACCTTAAGTTTGTGAAAAAAATTGTTAAACTCAGCCATCCGCTCAAAATTACCGAAATGGTTCCTGTAATTGGATAAAACTTATTTTTACAAGAGGAAAATTGACGTCTGAGTGGAAAAAGAAGGTCTCAATCATTATCAGATCTTCACAATATTTATTTTACCTAAGTATATGAATTGTGACAATACTTGTATATATTTTAAAGTAAAAAGTATATTCTAAATATGTACTACATTAACCGCAGATATACCTAAACATAGATATAAATATGAGTCAATTGATCCATATTTGTTTCCGTTAAAACAATACGCAACATCACAAAATAAAGTGTAACCTAAAGTAGACCGTACTTATTACTAATATTATGAAATATGACTCACCAGTAATCACGAACCCTCTTTGCAATGTATTCCTTGCTTCGTCATCAAACACGTCGCTCCAAATGCAATCTTGGATAGTCATCGTTACCACCTTTATATTGCCAAAATTATATTTACTAGAAAGGATCTGATAAAAATAAGCGGTCGCTTAGCGAGCCCGAAGGCGTATGAGGAATATTGTCCCGACCTGTTTGTGTTAACCCTTACTTACATCCGATCTCGGGTTGCAGGTCTCTATTCCATTGTTACAACATTACACCAGTTCTGTTATGCCCTGCTTCTCGAACATTGTTTCTGAACTAGAACCGCATCTTCCACACAATAGGTTACTTTGAAAGGAATTACCGGTTACAAACAAGCTAAATAAACCTACCTGCGAATAATTTGAAAATAATAAGTTTAATGCAAATTACTCAACCCTTATAACGCTCGCGACGAATGTGGAAAACGAGATGAGAAATCCTTTAGCATTACATCATCGTGTGGGTTGCATATCAAATCTGTATGATACGGTTCCAAATTTTAAAACATTCAACGTGCAGCTTTTGACTTATTACCTAAATATTTATTGAAGATTTTATTTAGCATACTGACTGGGAACTGGAAGTAAACAGACGGAAAGTTAATAATTGAATAAGAAATAAGGTTACGATTCTTACTGAAACAATTTGTCGACCGAAGAGAACACAATTATTGTGTTCGAAATAGAATTTATCGCTGTTTAGAACTAAAACCACGGGCTACAGAACGATTTAGAAAAAGTGAAATACTTTTTTTTGTGTTCTATCTCGATTAAATTAGGACCAACGAATTTTTCGAAATAGCGTATATTTTAATATTATGGTCCTGTCTATCTTTTCAGTCTCAACGTTATTGAAGTCCTTAACTCCTACAATTAACTTTTTTGTTATGTTATGTTATGTTATTTTTCACGAAATCGGCATGTGGATTTTGTACGTGGAATTATAATTGCTTAGTTACATTAAGTCTTTTGTAGGAGATTTAATAAATCTTTACCAAATCCGTCTGAATCACTGGCAGGGTACGCAGGACACGGTTGCACCATTGTTGCTGCACGGGACAAGACGTCCAGGGCAGATTCTACCTTTTCCATTTTGTTACTGAAAACAAATAAAAAAAATTATTAGCTTCTGTATATATTATATTCATTATATAATCCTGAATATGTTAGTCCTTATACTATATGATTCATATTAACGATGACCAAATTACTTAAGGAAGTTGTTTTTATAATGTGTAATCAGTAAAAATCAAGCCGACATCTGTAAATAACATTGCTTATGGCTTGAATTTATTATTCAGGATTCATACAGTTCAGATCTGATGGTACTTAAATGGTCACAGCCACCCATGGACATCTATAATTAACTCGATATACATAGAATAGATTCTAGTGTCGGTTCGGAGCGCGACCATTGCTCAGAACATTTGGCAAGAAACCACGGGTTTGTCTTTTTAGGGTTCCGTTAGTCAAAAGGAAAAGAATTGCAGGATCAATTTGTTGTCCGTCCATCCGTCCGTCTGTCTAACAAGACCCTTTTTATCGAGAACGCGTGGAGGTATCAAGTTGTAATTAATATTCAATACTCAGGTCAGTATCCCTCCCAGACTTAAAATCATGAATATTGGCAAGAATCAATGTCTTATAGCACAAGTAAAGGAAAAAATCTGAAAACATTTGTAGTTACATCACAAGAAAGAATTTGTTTAAATACTGCACACTAGTACGAGTTTAGTGAGCTTTTGTGTGCTCGAACTTGGCCGCTATTTTTCCATTTTCATTATTATTGTTCTTTTTTAAAATACCTTGTTATTCAATTTGTTACATGATTTTGTTATCGTCCAGTTCTCGTATGTTGCTTTATTCATTGGCCAAGAAAGCTTGTTTCAAAGTTTTCAATTACTTACAAGAGAACTTACATTAGTATTTCTGAAGTTGAAGTTTCTTGTTAAGAACTTACATTCTCGTATGTTGCCTTATTAATTGGCCAAGAAAGTTTGTTTCAAAGTTTTCAATTACATCCGAAAGAACTTACATTAGTATTTCTGAAGTTGTAGTTTGTTTTTAAGAACTTACATTAGTATTTCTGAAGTTGAAGTTTGTTTTTAAGAACTTACATTAGTATTTCTGAAGTTGTAGTTTCTATAGTTAGTGATGATGTTGTTGTTGAAGTCTTTCAGCTTCTGCAGACTGACCAGCTCGTCTGCCTCGGGGTTCTGCGATCCATGGCGGCTGAGCAGCCATATCGCGGTGGGTTGGCAACCTGGGGAAAACAAGGATTTATTTAACAAAAGCTTTGTACCATCGGAGCCTCAGCATTTTGTGTGTCAACTTAGCATTATGTTCTGAGTACTGGCTGAAGGGCAGTTGCGGTGGTACTGAGGTTGGAAAATGCGACTGCACAGGCGAACAGCACAGGTTCTACATCCTTTAAAATGTAAGTATACAGGGCCCTTGACAAGCGACAAGTTCTAATACGCATTTTATCAGTTTGCTATTTAACTATTACAAATCACGTGTTGAAAGTGTCACGTAAGAAATTTCTAACGGAACGCTCAAGATTCTTCACACAGCCCAACCAATTCCGTCTCTAATCTCTTAAATTCTTGCAATCATCATATAATGAAGCGGAACGCTGCAGAGACACCAAATCACCGCTATCCTTCAGAATCCAACTGTTAAATCGACTTTAAATGTGCTATCTTAGACAATATAAAGGGGCAGACGGCTTCAAGTGGGACATTAGGTTAAAACACACAGCTGTGTGTGTCACATTGAATCGTTCGTTTTTTTTTAATCCACTACCAAAAAAAAGATGGTGCGCTCATAGTAGAAGGTAATCGAATCGTTAGGTATTTGAATTTATTTCAGAATATTTAACAATTACGTATAAACTATATTTTGTTATTATTGTTTAGTATTGTTTTTTTTTTTTAGGAACCGCCACATTTGCTTTATTTTAATAGTTCTTAAACATTCAAATTACAAACATAGGTCGCTTCATGATATACCGTAATACAAGGAGATACAATACACACGGAATGCAAAAAAAAAAGAAACTTGTGTTACGAACGTAAGAAGTCTGTTATTTGAATTTGTTTTTGACAAACTTTTCATGTGTGTGTGTGTGAACTGTGAATTCGTGATGTTGTTTTTATATAATCATCATCAAAGTTAGTCTGAACATTGAACATTTGCTTAGCCTTCAGAGCTTTCACACTCAAGGTTTTATAAATCTCCTCTGGTTCGGCATCATCACCGTCGCTGTGTTTTCATCAGACTGTTCTTAACAAGTGGCGGCGGCCTCGTCGACACACGCGTATTGTTCAAAGTCCTCGTTTCTTATGGGTAACTGATGCCTATCAATAGCCCGCGCTTTAGTGCTCAGCGGTACGTAGTCTTCTTCGTTATATGCCTATTGATAGCCCGCGCCCAAGTGCTCAGCGGTACGTCGCCTGCTTCGCTAAAATCCTCTGCGTTTGAAGCTATGCTACGTCTACATTGCTTCGGACAAAACTAGCGTATTTGTAACGGTAAAAAATTATCCCTTGCATGAGTTGGGTCCAAGCATCTTGAATCATTAGAAGAACATTAAGAACAATGATCTTTGAATACTCAACACTACTGTTTCCGCAGCCGTCTAGAAATTGGATCATTTTCAGGGCAAGGTTTTTACGAAAATGTGCGAATTACGTTACGAAGTTACGAATAATCCTTTGATACATGAGTTGCAACACTGATGTCGTGTCTGGAGGCAGAAACACCAGGGCTATGTTTTTCGAGTCTGCAATGTGGTGATGTGCTAGACAGTTGTCAACTAACAGCAGGAATTTCTTGTTCTGTTTCGTACACTCACGATCCCATGCGGCGTACCCATTTGGTAAAAATGTCAGCCGTCATCCAGGCTCTTCGATTACTCTCATATTTCACTAGCAAATACCGTATATTTTTAAACCATCCGGGACGTTGAGATTATCGGATTACGAGAAGTTTTTTTTTATCTGTGCCACTCATGTCGGCTGTCACCATCACAATTATTGCCTCCTTGGATGATTTCCCTGTGTACATTTTTCACCTTTACATTTCCACATGTTGTCCGGGGTTCATTTATAAAACAGCCCTCTCTCATCTGCATTAAAAAAATCATAATCTTTAAATGCAGTACGTAGAGTAGGCTGAACTTTTTGTAACCAATCGATTACATCGCTCTGTTAAACCGACAAAGACTCGGCAATCTTACCACTGACGATGTTGTGTCTTACTTTAAAACGGTTTATCCAATTCATGCAACATGTGAAATTTTGCATGTCTAACTGTTTAGCTAAAAAGTTTGCTTTCTTTGATAGCAGAGGTCTATTAACGGGTATTCCCCGGTCGCGCTGAACCTTGAACCACTGCAACAATGCCTTATCGAACTGCTCGTGAGTACAAGTCTTTTCACGTTTGCATTTCAAAACTGACATTAAAGAGCGGTTCGATATTATCTTTATTCTTCTTAACCGCTCGCCTGCTCCGCTCGCGGGGCCGCGCCGCGCCCCGTGCCCCGCCCGCCGAGCGAGACAGTCTGCAAAGCACTTGAATGAATACGGGCCACCCATACCGTGCCCCACTGTTTTTAGCGATAACGGCGCGCACGCCGTGTTTCACTTATTCGATTCTTGAGACTCAATTTTGTATTGAAAGGTTGTCAAGTGTTATATTTTTATAGTTTACTATGAAATTAGCTATACAATGTTATCTTTTTGCTAACAGATTACGGCTCTGGTGTCGAGTTATGATGTGTTGAAATTGAGATAAGCTCGTGTTGCACTTAGAAGCTCATACCTCAAAAATTAAAGCGTTGACCTATGGTTTTTAATGTTTAATTATGTTACTTAGATAGTAGTTAATATGATAAGAAATAAAACCATACACTCGCCAATACATATTTATTTATTTACAGGCCTCTGAATCCTTAGCGCGGCATAATTTATGTTAGACTTAACAAGGCATATCGTACACAAATATCATTGTTAGGAATATAATAAAGGTATCACTAAATAAGTAGTCTTATATTATTTTATTACAATCAAAAACAATAGGGATAACATACAACACTTTTGAGAAATATGAACATTTCTGAAACAGTTCCCATGCTCTCAGTAACATCACTTAGTTTTCCAGATGTTTTTTGTTCTACATACTAAACAAAACAAAAATAAAATTTAACATGCCTTATAATACATTTAATACCCTTTTCAAAAAGGTATCACACTTGCATATTATAACATTGTATTAACATAAATTTAATAAAAAACAATAAGCATGCCGAAATACTGTTTGAAATGCCCGGTAAAGACTGTCTAAATAAGGCTGTCTACAAACAATATCGGAACAGGTATTTCTTAGAAATATCTGGTTGCGTAATAATACTTTATTCACTTAGATCATATTAAGATATTTATTGTTATGATTTTAGCTTGTATGTTTGTTTATTTGTAACCTCAAAGGAGTGAGATTTATGAAACTTGACACATAAATAAAACAATATTAGGCAAGAGGTGAGACTTATGAAACTTGGCACGTAAATAGAACAATATGAGGCAAGGCGTGAGACTTATGAAACTTGGCACGTAAATAGAACAATATGAGGCAAGGGGTGAGACTTATAAATTTTTTCAACTGTTTCATTTTTCTGCTTCTTTATTAGAATTAAATTCCTTAACAATTACATAAATGTCAATACGTCATTTTTTTGTTGGATGCGGTTGTATTAAAAGACAGGATAAAAATATAAATAACGCTGCCATATTCCTGTTCACAGGTTACGATAGCCAGTATGGATACAAGTAAATAAGAATTATATTTCAAATTCTGTAATTTAAAGTACACCATTAAGTACTTAACGCTTAATATGTTAACTTTTACTTAATTTGTAGCGTGTTTCCGTAAAGAATATGAAAGCCAACATAAAGTTGCTATAAGAGCTTTTTGACGTAAGCTTCAGAGTCACAAAGCGCCACAATATCTTTTGTTTAAGTTAAAAGTTATCTGCCTGACAAGTCACAGCGATTATTACTCTTTGTATTATTATTATACTTTTAGAAATGAACTCAACTTTACTAAGCGTCCGATCCGCCTGGCGGAACGGTTACCTTGCCGGTCTGCCACGCAGAAGTTTGATTCCTGGCGAGGCGTACGCCTAAATGATAAATTTAGATTTCTGTTCTGGGTCTGGGTGTTTGTGTACCCACTCTTCTTTGTATTAGCCCAAGGCACCCACTGTTCAGGGTATTCTAGTGCAGGGCTAAGAGTGTAGAAATATTTACTTTATTTATTTCAGAATAACAGACAAATCTAGGGATTAAGATACAATCAGTATTTTATCCCGACCCAAAATAAATAGATAGGATCCAAAGAGTAAAAGCTCGATACAAAACTCGTTAACGATTGTAATACAAAAATAGACGTTATACAATATCCACGAGGTTATTGCGACGAAAACATTATTTCCTCCTCAATTTCGCGAGTAACAAATCGTTACGTTACAGTAATTCAGAATACGTGATCGAACATAATTCAGTTTTTCTCGTCTCCACGTAAAGAGGACGCCTTGAGTGGTAATGGGTTCGGGGCAGAAAAAGTTGACTAACAGACAGAAATCAATTTGCTGATTTAATACTTAGTGATCCGATTTTTACTTGTCTACACCTACAAGGTACTTCGTGGTCACAATCATTAGCCCTTAAGCATATTATACATTTGTTATTTTCCTTAAAAGTGAAGTAGCAATGGAGTAGAGTTCATCTGATGGAGCGGAAGGGCTTATGTAAATTAAAATACGCCGGACGAACTCATATATTCATTAATAATTACAAAGAATTGAATATGATATCTGTACTTATATTATTTTAATATTTGCACAAGCCAATTTAATGTTTATTCAAATGTGTGGGTAGCCTGATGCTGTTTAACTTAAATATTTAAACATAAATATTAATAAAGAGCTATTCTAGGCATGGTAAATGCATTAAGTACGTTTTAATATAAAACGTTACTAATTTAGACAAAATATTAAATAAAAAGTATAAACAAATGTTGGTATCCTTTGGACAAATATTCGTCAGTATCTATATGCAGAATTACTTAGCAGTAATACGGTAAACAAACGTACAATATCGAATAATATTTTACCACCAAGGATTAAAAGCTACACATTTGATAGGTACTCATTTCATTTGAAAAAGATTCATAATCAGTGATTGTCGAAAACAATGGCTACGAGGACAATGATAAAGCACGTAACCAAATGTGCACTTCTATGGAAATCATGCCGATTCCCGCTAATCCTTATCAGAGCGATAAACATTCGGCCACACGATATGGAGAACAACTGTCACGTAGAAAGTAATATTCGTTATAACTTTCCTTTTCAGATGGCTGTAGGTGGACGTTAGTCGAGACGATAGGCGAACACACACATAACCTCCCAAGGTCGGCGGGTACAAGATATTTTCACGTTTTTACGAAGTCATTCTTATCCACACGACTAAACCAGTTTTATAATGCGAAGACGTTAAGCAATTTAACTTAACGTTCATGCAACGATATTTATATTCCTTTATGTAAATTTCATGTATCGTTCCGATTTATTTTGCATTGCATTTAAATATAGCAAACCTTTCATTAAGTGAAACAATTTCCTTCCCGCAATATCAAATTAAACCTCCCCTTGGTATTCTATCGTAGCAACAAACTGCATCTCTCAAGGCTGTTATCGCAGCTTACAAGGAATGTATCCTACAACACAAAGCAAAATAATCAACAAACGAACACAGCTCTTACAAAAATATATAGTATGTTTGACGTCATTGACCTCAGATTTTTTTGCGCGCGCTATGTTGGCATTATTGTTTTCGTGACTACGGTGACAACATTTTGGATCAGGATCAGTGCGTTCATAAATAAAATAAGTTGGATTTAAAAATGAAAAATAAGAAAAATGTAACAAAACTATTTTGTATTATACAAATACTAAAAATTTATATAACATAGGACGCGTTTAATTTATCAACTGCAAATAAGTTTATAATATCAAAAATTGTTTTTGTGACGTAGCTAGACGTTTTCGGTTTTCGGATTTCTCCTTTACTTGTACAATAAGACCTTGCTTCTTTCCAAACTTCATGACTCTTGGTCAACGAGAAGTATCCTACAGGTTTTGATTCCCATGCGAGTATTTAAATACGCGAAATAAACGGCTGTATCTTTTGACTGCGTTGACTTAGCAACCTGATTTTTTCATAGCTACAAGGGATTGCAGATCTGAGCATTAGATATTAATTTCAACTTGATACCTCCACACATTCCTGAGAAAAATGGTCTTGATAGACGGCCACATAGACAGACAGGCGGACGTACAACATAGCTATCTTATAAGGACTCCGTTTTTTTCTCTGGAGCTACGGAATCCTAAAATAGATAGTCTTGTAGGATTAGGCTCACCTAGGTCGTATAACAGAAATTCAATTTTAATCTCAGAGCTTATTGCGTCGGATAACGTAATATAGTATGAGATTTTCGTGCCAGTAAATTAAATAGCGGGATCGGATTAACTCTCGCATATATTAATTTTTTATCACGATATTATGTAACATAATCTTTGCTTCGTTTTAATATCGAGCTACTCGTGTTATGGAAATAATAAGATTACACCCATTAGGAAGGATGTACAAAAGAAGTAGGAATCGGCTATTTGAAGCGCGTTCTGCCTTGTGGCTTGTGCATAAATTTAAGCAATAAGGGGCGCGGTTAGAAATTTAATGGGTGACCGCTAGAGGCTTACGTTTCATGTGCGCTGTTGATCCTTTAGAAGACAAATGCTATCGCTTCTATAAATATGAGGCATTTTAACTATGTTTTTAAACAGCATTGACATCGTTCGACCTCATATAGAGTCTGTCCTATTTCAGGGTCGATTGCTAGTTCAGTTTTGTAGAAAAACACTTTTTAATGATTATTATCGAAAAGTTTTAAATTTTATGCATATTTCCTA
>DWKN01000132.1:0-10120 GCA_018249455.1 Bungalotis erythus | reverse complement strand
AGATGTCCATGGGCGGCAGTGGCCACTTACTATCAGGTGGACTGCATGCTCGTTTGCTACTTAAAAAACAAAAAAAAAAAAAAAAAAAAATTTAACCCTTCACATATCCCACTTCCCACAAGCCGCACTTGGAACTAACTATGCTCAAATTATGTGTCGTAAAAGTTGTAATAGAAAGATGAAGGAATTATTTTTGAAGGCTTCTGTAGAGTCGATATTATACAACAATCATCGTCGTCAGAATCAACCATCTTATTGTTCTGTTAAAGGATTTTTTTTTTTTGCTCTCAAAATAAAAAAAAAATGAAGCCATAGTCCGCTATGACTTAATTACATATCGCAGATGAAACCTTATTGTAAGTTATTAAATATTATTTTTAATTAATTAGTAGAATTAGACTTGAGGTGCACTGCGAAAGCTAGCAATTGAGCCTTCAGAAAGGTATTGTTGACGCAATCAACAAATGCCTCAAAGGCAAAACCAAAGCCATACTTAATTCAAAATAGATAGAACCCTGTGCAATTAAACCGTCGCCGTCTCTCTAAATTTCGCCTCCCAAAATGATTACTGAGCCCAAACCGACAAGGTTCCATCTACGTTGTACTAGCCGAAGATTTACACCCTTGTTCCTGCGAGGGGTAATTGGATGAGTACGTCGTAACACATAGTTCCATTTGCGTACGGTGTAATAAAGTGATGGAACCTTGTCGCAGTGGCACGTAACTTCGTACGAATCGCTAACCGGCGAAATGTTTTGCTGAGCGTTAATTTTGTAGCTAGTTAACGGATGTTTTAGTTTGTTTTGCCCACTTGTGGGCTTTGTGTGCGATTCATGTTATGTGCATATAATTACTTATTTTTCTTTACAGTGAATAACATTATTATTAAATTTCAACTTGAACACAAAGTGATTTTGTAATGGGATTTCTATTAATGAAAATAACCCGAAAGTTATTTTTCGGGGATCTGAAAGTTATCACTGAAATATAATATATTTTAGACTAATTTTGGTGAACCTTTTACCCGAGATTTTTTTTATTTTATTTTTTATGAATTAAAGAAAGAACTATCGGTCCAGTAGTTTCGGAGCCTATTCAATGCAAACAAACAAACAATCCAATTTTTCTCTATATAGTATAAGTATAGATCTAGATTTCTTATATGCATATAAATTCTATACATTATAGATACATGTCCGGAATTCAAAACTGAGAATGAGAAACCGCAATCTTAGAAGCCTAACACAGATTTTTAGCCAAATGCGCTGGAAGGAGAATTTGTTTTTCGAGAGTATTTTTTGTCATATTCTTTGGCACGCTCTACAACCCGGCTTCATGAAATTTTACATATGAAGTGTCGTTGCATTCGTCTCCATTGCCCGAGTAACATATTTTCAAATATGGCGCCAGATAATAAAAAATATAGACGGTCAGAATTAATTTCATTTTTACCATAATCCATACCAATATGAGTAGACTATTCCAAAAGATTATATCACAGGCTTCTGCCTGCGACTTCGTCCGCGAGGCCTGAGTAGATTTAGTACTTTTTGCGTGATTGGCAAACAAACACACAAACAGAGAAATCTAGGGCAAATTTTATTTCTAACTGTAGCTAATGTGTTATTCCAGGTCATAATCTATCTGTGTATTAAATTTCATCAAAATCCGTCCAGCCGTTTTGGCCCAAAAAAGTAGCAAACATACACACACACACACACATACACAAACTTTCGAATTTATAAAAGTAGTAAAAGAGTTGTCCACCAACCCGCACTTGGCCAACGTGGTGGACTGCGGCCTAATCCTTCTCGTTCTGAGAGGAGATTTGTGCCCTGCAGTGGGACAGTAAAGGGTTGACAATTGAAAAGAGTTACTTTTATGTCACTAATTTGACAGAAACTCCAAAAAGCCAAAAGGCCTATTTCAAAATGAATGTACTTGCATTCGGGTGTTTTAGTTTTCTTTTTAATACAGAATTTAATTATAACAAAATAATTACTAATTAGTACAACCTCATTACACCCGGAATCGGCTAATTTCGTTACCTTTAACCCCCAAATGAAATATACGCGTGAAGTTTGTTCATCTCACATTGTAATAGAGGCTCTCCCCGAGGACGGGGGTTGGGCTCCTTCCTAAATAATTAGCCACCGCAGTTGGAGTAATAAATATTACTTATAAGGCAATTCCCAGGAAGTAGATACGTGAATGCGGAAGTATAATAAAATCGTGTTATTGTATCGAATTTTGCCAAGAGAATCCTTGAGGCATCGATAGTTTAGTGGTAAGGTTCCGGTCTCGCGATCGGGATGTCCCGGGTGCGAATCCCCGGCACGTAACACAGATTTTTCGTTAAGTGCGTATTAGTGATTAATGATTTGCTACAACGGTGAAGGAAAACATCGCGAGGAGACCTGCATACCTGAGAGTTCTCCATGCAGTTCTCAAAGGTGTGAAGTCTGCTAATCCGCTGTTAGTCAATATGGCCTGACTTATTTGAACACAAGCTTCTGCCCGCGAATTAGTCCGCGTGGACTAACTAGATTTTGTACTTTTTGCGTGATTGACAAACAAACAGACAAACCTATGGCAAATTTAATCCTAACAGTAGCTTATGTGTTATTCCAGGTCATAATCTATCTGTGTATTAAATTGCATCAAAATCCGTTCAACCGTTTTAGCCCAAAGAAGTAACAAACATACACACAGACCTACAAACTTTCGCATTTATAATAGTAGTAAGATTTCTTATTCTGAGACAAGACCTGTGCTCAAAGGGACAGTAAAAAATACACACAGTAGATAATTCAGGCCAAAAAAGAAACCGTGTCGCTTTCTGTAAAACATTATTTTATCATCCAATTCCGATCAAAATCGGTTCAGCAGTTTCAAGAGTAAATTAATGACAGGAATAATTGTTTTAACTTTAGTTTTTACGTAGTCTCAAAGTGAAATATAAATTTGAAAGTACAATTCGCTCCGATATCAGAATCGGCGGCGCGGAAGTTATAGCGCCAAGTTGTTGCATAAATTAACTATCGCGGGCAAACAACACCCGTAGAATTGGAAATGTATGTAAATAATAGGATAATAATTTTATGATGCATTTTTCTAAGCTCCATCCAGTTTTAATGGGAATTTCGATTTGGTTTTCTTGTGTGTTTGGAACCGTTTTGTAATAAGTAAGTGTAGCTTGTGGTTTGAAATTTGGCCTTCTATGACAGAGTCTCGGGTTGGGATCCCAGATACGATTTGTAATGAAATGAAACGATTTATTCCATAATTATGTTAATTTATAATAATGTTAAATGTAGAACCTGTCCAGTACGACGGGGGAGGTACCACCGCCACACCCATTTCTAGCGTGAAGCATTTTTTGTGTGTTCGTTGGAAAGGTGTGAAACGAACATACGAAACGACCATCTTAGTCCTCAGGAGTAGCAACGCATCTGTTATCGACGTCTATGACATGACATGACATATGTCTATGGGCGGCAGTGACTACTTACCATCATACCATCAGGTGGATTGCCTGCTCAATTGCTACTTCAACATCAAAAAAAAAGAAAAAAACTATAGAACGCCCGGTGGTCGAAATAGACCACAATTCATAACTTCACAGGTATAATCTCTGGGACATAGAATGTAATCTAAGATACACTTTATCCCGGAAATATTTAGGGTTCCCGAGATTTACCTTGACCTCTCTAATGTGGGAACTCCCGTATATCAAGAAGATCTTATTAAATTGGACGGCATTAGGTAAACTAAAGTGTTACATGCTTTTACTTATATGTGTAATACATAATATAAACAAATTTAAGCATTCAACGCTACACCTCTATATGACGTTTAATTATGCCAAATTTACTCCGTTCTTCCAATGTGCTCAAAAAGGGATACAAAGTTTTTTCTTGGCGTATTAATATATATAAAAAATATAAATAAATTCTAATAACAATTTAATTCAGCGTCATCTTTTTTTGAATAGTTTAAATTGTAAAGTAGAGCCAGCTGTTCTTAAAAAGCTTACATTATATATACATATTAAGAAAACATCAACACCATAATTATACGCGAATTATATTTGAACTTGTATGCCTTCAAAATGTTTTAAGGGTCAAATTTACAAATCAAAACTTGTGATCCTTGCAGCCCATGGACAGCTATAAACACTCCATATACCTACACACTAGCACAATTGCCCTTCCTGACGTAGTCTCAGGCACACTTTGTATTGTTATCGTGCCACCACTCAGGGTCCGATGGAAGTCCTCGAAAACCCCAACGCCATGGAAGAATTCCTTTAATGATTCAAAATCCCTGTCTACTTATGGTGTTGAGTAAACAAAGCAATGACTGTTACTTAGAAAAAAACATTTACAACACTTCAGGGGATTCATGATGGTGTTAATGATTTTATGTTGAATTTGTTAGCTATTAGCTGCTCACAAATATCGTGCGTGACAGTAAAATGACTGATTGATGGAATACCCAGAAACGGGACTTGTAAACCTGAATGGCGCACAATGACACGCTTAGTGGGTAACACGGTAATTTATTAATATTATCTCGGTGACCCACGGGGTGACCAGTACTTGGTATAAATACATAGCCGCTTCTCTACACGTGGCACACTGATAACTGCAAAATGGCGATTAGTCGATCTATCGCAGGAAATCGGCCATGAAAATGGAAACTATTATTGATAAAATTAGCAGAAAAACAACCTAAAAGTGACAACTAAACGCATGCATTTCAATCACTAATAAAAAGTAATAATTAGATGCTAATATACATATGTGTGACGCAAAACAAACGAACTCAAAAACAACCATGCCAAAATAATATCCCCGTACCTTGCTCCCGCGCGGGGCCACTTGAGAATTACACAATGAAAAGATCTATTATAAATTACTTTTTATTAGCACATAAATATAAAATTTCGCATCACTCAAGCCTAAGTTTATTTAATACTTCGTATGTAAAAAGAGTAAAAAATTCGTCGAACTAAAGCAGGTTAGTTGTACGCTGAAAATACGTATAGAAATATATGAGTATAGTGATTTAGCCCGTTGTGCGCAGCGGCCGCAACTAACCTGCCCCGTCGCTACACAAAACCGCTCCAAAACGCTACCCTAATCGAAACTTAATTACAATATATTATTATTATTGTAAATTCATCTAAATTTTGTTAATATTTTTTAAACAATTAGCAGATATGTTCACAACACAATCAAACAATAAAATTTGTTCACAGTTCATAATACAACAGCAAGAACATAAAAATAATTGGTACTACATATATTTAAAAAATTCTAACTACAAAGATTCAAAAATTTAATTATAGAATCAACTAAAAAAAAATAAAAAATATTAGCTCTTTGTGCCAAATAAACAATTATAGCTAAATAACAGATCTGAAATGTCTCACAGTGGTAACGAGTGTCTCGCGCGACAAGGCCGGGCCGCCGGAAGCGCTGGTATACTTTAAGTCATTTTCATTGCCATTTTACATTCAATATTCATATTCATATCTTATAAATCTCAATATTTTTGAACATAAAATTATCTCAATCACATTTACCGGACAGATATGTGTTACTATGATTTAATTCATGATAAAAAATATATAATTATTAGTTTATATAATTATTTTCTTAAGATTTTCTCTAGATCAGAGGCACGGTATGTTTTCTTGAAAGTTTACATAAACATTAGCATCTTATGCTGGTTATATATATATCATTATATTGTTAATACTAAGCAACAAAATATAAATCTACGCCATTGTTTACCCCGCCTGAGGTTAAACACACATATCCACATTAGCACTAAACCATTACTTTATAACTATTTGTACTAATTACTTTTAATGCATCCTATCCTACTGAATCATTTTTTTTTATTGGTGTTGAAGTAGCGAACTAGCATGCAGTGCACCTGATGGTAAGTGGTCACTGCCGCCCGTGGACATCTGTCATGTCATATCATAGTTTTTTCTGTTTTATTAATCTGAAGTAGCAAACGAGCATGCAGTCCATATGATGGTAAGTGGCCACTGCCGCCCATGGACATCTGTCATGTCCTGTCAAAGACGTCGATAACAGATGCGTTGCTACTCCTGAGGACTAAGATGGTGACCTCGTAAATAAATGAGTCCGCACTGAAATTTAAAATTTGTATAACACTGACATTATGTACAAGTTAGTGTTAATTTTAATTGCCAACTAGAAAGTATGGCAATAAACATGTAAATCCGTAAATTTAACTTTTTCGTTAACCAAACCCATAGGAACATATGACCGAAAACATGAAAATAGTTTATAAACTTAAAACGTCGCTTTACGGACGGGATGTATAGATTAACGATAACTATTCATACACCGTTAAAACTACCGGAGATTGTTGGAACGCACGTTAACTAAATGCAAATTGAATGATAAGTTTCGTGTTGTTACCGGTTACCAATCAGTATTTTATTAGAACTGGGCCAATTAAAATATGCTTTAAACTAAATTGGTATCTGAATACCAATAGCATTATTAAATGGTAAAAAGTTTGTCTTCTAAACGTATTTTAAATAAATCTATTTCCAAATTGATTAAGGTCTTAGCAAAGTTAAACTTCTTGGGGAATGTGTCCTGCAGATGTACTGCATCTTCGTAAAGTCGTCGCTAACGCTCATCTATGAAAGATCGATCACTCTCGCTGTGTTGCTAAGATGTTCTTTTTTGTGTGAAGATTGGAAATTTTATTCTGAAAAATATCTAGCCAGCACCAATGTACACCAATATACAAAATATATAATTATAGAGTTTATAAACCGCCATTAAAATTTTATTAAAACTAATATTTCTCTAAGGGATAAAACATTTATATGTACAAAGTATTATAAATGAAATGAACAAGTTTATTGCACAATTATGTTAATTTACATATAACATAATTAGAGACCTTGACGGTATAGCAATATTTATTTGTGTAATTATTTACGTGTAACATATTGTTTATCTTCTTACTACTATTATAAATGCGAAAGTTTGTATGTACGTGTGTGTGTGTGTGTGTGTGTGTGTGTGTGTATATTTGCTTCTTCTTTGGGCTAAAACGGCTGGACGGATCTTCACGAAATTTAATACACAGATTGATTATGACCTGGAATAAATCGTAGGCTACGGTTAGGAATAAAATTTGCCATAGGTTTGTCTGTTTGTGTCTTTGTTTGCCAATCACGCAAAAAGTACTAAATCTATTCAGTGCACGCGGACCGAGTCGCGGGCAGAAGCTAGTTTAGGTATATATTTTTCGGCCTGCGGAGCGGCTAGTCCCGTGAGTGGTTTGGGGACTATATCACCACCGCTTCACAAGGTGTTGTTGATTTTCAGAAAAAACGGCTTTATCAGAATCATGCCATTTCAGTACAGTGCGAGTATACATAAGAGAGGAGCGCTGGTGTAGTGTTTAATATTTCACGTTTCAGGCGGCTCTCGGGGGAGCGCGGGCAAGATAAACCCGCAGCACAAGCTTGTACTGTATATATCTATTATGTATTCACACATTACATACGCGTAAGTTGGAGCGTTCGTGACTACGTCAGTACAACCGGGTAGGTATTCGGTATTTACTCAGTGTAGCGTTGGTTTGGAAAAACTAGGAATTTTCTCATGAAGTGGCCTTTTGTTTCATGAGCATTTTGAACCGCCCACCTTAATTTTTTTAAACATAAACCGCAACCAACTTCTTGATTACCAAAAAGTAAAAAATAATTTAAATGGAATTTGAAGGTGGTAGAACCAGTGTAGTTCGACCGGGGAGGTACCACCGCCACGCCCATTTCTAGCGTGAAGCAATTTGTGTTTCGTTGGAAAGGTGTGGTTGCCGACTCGCTTACATACGAGGCGACCATCTTAGTCCTCAGAAGTAGCAACGCATCTGTTATCCACGTCTGTGACATGACATGACGGATGTCTATGGGCGGCAGTGACCACTTATCATCAGATGGACTGCACGCTCGATTGCCGTTTTAACATATATAAAAAAAATGATACATTTGTCTGATTATCCTTATCAGGATCGCCATAATTAAATGATATTCTCACGTATCATCTGTGTAAGAGTAAGAGAATTAAAGCTTTGTTCACAATAATACAAATATTCGTCGTGCTTTATTTTTATTCTACCTATATTAAGAATTATTTTTCACTTTTTAATTCGATGTGCTATAAAAGCGCGTTTAAAATTTCTTTTTTAACTATATTTAATTCAATTTATTGACCTCTATAACCTCCAAATGGTTTTTGATTACTCACTTAGATATCTTAGATATTTTTCAAAATTGCCTAAGCTATGTTACTCCTTTCAAAATATCTGTTTCATTTTGTGAAAGCGCGATCAAACATGATTTACATTTTCATAAATACACAGACAAACGGATGAACTAAAATGTCAATAATTTAAAATTCACGACAAGATAATTTAATCATTAAAGATGTAATAATTACGAATTGGTATGAACTTATTTTGAGTAGACCACTCCCAAATTGTCAAAAAAATCCTTACTCAGAAAATGTGACACGGTTATTCTGTATATATAAAAATGACTGATAAATAGGTGTCAAAGGAAGACATTGATCCTTAAACAAACATGCATTTATAATATTTTACCCTTGTCCATATATTTACCTTCAGATATTCGGATCGTGAATATTCCAAGAACAGTCATAATTGTACTGACAGCAGCAAAAGATTGTAACATAGGCGTTTAACATGTTTCAGAATGGTAACTGGGCGGAGGAAATTATAGCTGGATTATAGTATTACAACAAATTGATTTATAAGTTGATTATTGAATCACCGAAAAGTTAGCTAAATATAAAATAATTCCTTAAATGTAAAAAGAGCACAAAGTAAACAAGACATTTAAATTTACAGTCTCAATACTGCATAAAAAACAAAATATAGTCCGAATACTTCTGCAACTTAGATGGCTTCATGTCTCTGTAGGAATATCATCACGGTCGTCCTCGACAGGTTAGCTGGGATGGAATGAGGGCTGAGGCTCTACATGGGCCGCTGGAGGCGCTGGAGTTGCGTAAAGCAAAGAACATTAGTACGTCGCTTTGGAGATCCCAGAACCTACCTTCATATATACGATTTGCCGCCAAAGAAGTTTTAAAGAGTAAGTTATACATGCCCCAATATTTCTTCCAAGAAGTTGGACGTTTTTTGCAAATCCTCCTTCGAGACACAAAGGGGTATTTAACTGCGAAAGTAACAAATTCACATTTCTATGCTGTAAGTATTTAAGAGGCATTACGAAATAGTTTCACGTACATCAAACTCTCCCTAAAAGAATGGGAATCTTGAAGATTTCCCCCTCCACACAAAAAGTAATAATAACGAAAGAGATAGAGATATAAGTTCACAATTATTTGAAATCTGTCTTACAGACACGTTACGTGTATTATCGGACACCATGTAGTTGGTCCAATACTCATATGACAGGCAAGTATCCTGCCAATAAAGAACGCGTCGCGATCGTGTTGTTAATCAGTGCCATATCGGGTGGGATTTATTGCTTGTGGACTGACGTGAGGATGTTCGTTTGGCAAATTATGGAGGAAGCTTTACATCCTGGCGGATCGTACCGGTTCTGATTATGTAGGTATATATATTCAGCTCGAATCAACCTCAGGAGGATTTTTAATTTACTCAGCTAATGATATCATTGTATAATGTGGCGTTCTGTTAAACAAATCAAGTTTCGACATATTTACCGCTCTGCGAATTCGTGAGTGTTTTGAGGAACTGTTTTATATAGTGCTTACATCAGCTTCCCTTTATCGCACTACTCGTCTACGGATGAGGTTTCATCCACATCGATCGGGCCTATGGTGGTTCTTCACGGTTCTGTTTGCACGGTCTAACATATTTGCCGGGAACGTGCGGGATGTGGAATGAACTTCCTTCCGACGTGTTCCCTGAGCGCTATGACATGACGTTCTTCAAAAATGTGCAAGAAGAGCTCTCCTGCAAAGCTGGCGATGCATTGGCGGTGGCTGTGAGTAAATGTCCACAGGCGACGGTGACCACTTTCCATCAGGGGGCCGTCTGC
>DWKN01000131.1:0-10144 GCA_018249455.1 Bungalotis erythus | reverse complement strand
CAAAAATTGCTTCACGTTAAAAATGGGTGTGGCGGTGGTACCTCCCCGGTCGAACTCCACAGGTTCTACCACCTTTACGTTTTTACATGGCGCACGAACTCGTGGTATCTCATCATTTTGTACGACTACTCATAATCGTATGCAGTGTAGCAAAGATGCGAATATTGTGTGAGCGAGACAGAATTAATTCGGCCGCCATTTAAGGTTCTATTCCTTAATGATTTGCACAATAGTATGCAGTGTTTCTTGTCTACATTTCGAGCAATGTGTCTAATTTGTATGTTGTTTCTTTATTTTTTTCAATACAGGAAAGGAAACTTATGACAGATGATTGTTTTCAAGGTTGTGCTTGACCAAGCTGGACATTCTGGACACGCTGAAGGAGCTCAAAGTGGGCGTGGCCTACAAGCTGAACGGGAAGAAGATTGAGTACTTCCCGTCGTCTATGCCCGAATTAAGTAGTGTAGAGGTGAGCTTTACAAATAAGCTATACAATAAGATTTAAATCATGTCGACAATCATAGCCTCGAGTGCGCCAGGATTCCCTGTGTCATGTGTGCCATGGACACACACAAAGACAAGCATACGAACATACTAACACCTAGACACAAAACAGAAACCTAAATTCGTCAATTTACGTCTCCTCTTTATCCGGGACTGAACCTGGAAACCTACCAGAGCTTGGTATAAAATTGTATTGCGTTACACCTATCGATAATTTACATTACATAAATTGTCATAGTTTACATCCATTTGGAATTACATTACAAAAATTGTCATAGGTCACATCCATTGGAAATTACGTTATAAAAATTGTAATGGGTTACACTCATTGGGAATTACATTACAAAAATTGTAATGGGTTAAGCCCATTGTGAATTACATTACAAAAATTGTAATGAATTTATACCTTTTGTGAATTACATTACAAAAATTGCAATGGGTTACACCCATTGGGAATTACATTACAAAAATGTAATGGGTTACACCTTTATTGTTACAATATTATTCGGGGCTCCGGGAGGGTTCCGAGTTCGATTTCAGGATTACACGCAATGGATGTAACCCATTACAGTTTTTTTTTTACAATTTCAATTATATTTTAAAAGTACACAATATTCGTGAATAAAACATAAATGCCGTAACCTACAATTGTTCAAGAGAGACAAAATGCTTTTCAGGATACGTTACAAAATCCTATCATACATTATGTTTATTGTATTTACGTTTATAAAGGCGACTCGCACGCTGCGGGCACCGCGAATTCTGGGTTCGATTTCAGACAGACATTTTATTTATTAAATTGGAAAATTTTTTATTAATTAAATTGGAAATTTAATTAATAAAAAAATTTTGGTTTTGTCTTATTGTGCAGGGCATCCACAAGGAATCCTAGTATGACGCTTTCAATAAGGAGGATATTAATTGTTTATTTACATGTGAGTTGTTATGCAATTTTCAGGTGGAATACATAACGCTGCCAGGCTGGACCTGCAGCACTGAGGACGTGAGAGAGATGGCAAAGCTGCCCGAGGAGGCCAGGAGATACGTCAAGGCCATCGAGGACTTCTTGCAGATACCCGGTAAATATGCCAGCTTTGTCCCCGTCTAAAGGAAGAGGAACGAATGGAAGCATTCTAAATTAATCCTCAGTTGGGAGATGTAACACATATATGACCGACCTTGTGTATGGCTCCGTTGGGAGATATATGGTCGGCCCTTGAGGACTGCTTGCCGATACCCGGTAACAAAGCCAGCTTTGAGCTTGTCTAAAGGAAGAGGAACGAATGGAGGCATTCTAAATTAATCCTCAATTGGGAGATGTAACACATATGTGACCGACCTTGTTTATGCCTCCGTTGGGAGATATATGATCAACCTCGTTTAGGATTGATTCTATTTGGGATTACAATTATTCATATGCAGAAAAGACTGTTTACTGTCAGGTGGACCTGTGATGCTTCTGTGCTTTAAGAAGTCCACAATAATTTAAAATGATTGATCTCTGCATGTGAATACGGCAGCTGGTTTTCAGGGCGATCCGCATTTTTGTGGGGTCTGGACGAGTGATTCGCGCTCTAGCTAATAGTATTATTATGGTGATTGGACTCGACATGTGAATACGGCACCTGATTTTCAGGGGGATCCGCATTTTTGTGCAGTCTGGACGAATGATTCGCGCCGTAGCTAGTAATATTATTATGGTGATTGGACACGACATGTGAATACGGCAGCTGGTTTTCAGGGCGATTTTGTAGTTTGCACAAATGGTTTGCGTTGTCACTAGCCATGCTATGCAATGGACTTTTTAAATTTAAAGTACGTCTTCTTCAAATGGCAGGTGCATGAATCTGTACATTGTATGATTTAACCGATAAATTTAATTTCTCGTGTAAATCAATTCCAGCGTTCCATATGAGGTGACCGTCTTAGTCTTCAGGAGTAGCAACGCATTTGTTATCGACGTCTATGACATGACCATGACATGGCCGATGTCTATGGGCGGCAGTGGCCACTTACCGCCAGGTGAACTGAATGCTCGTTCCTCAATTTTTCTTGTTTATTTTTTTTATTATTTTAACTAGCAAACGAGCATGCAGTCCATCTAGTCCACCACCTAAAGACATCTGTCATGTCACACGTCTGTAACATGACATCGACAACGGATGCGTCGCTGCTCTCGAGGACTAAGACGGTCGCCTCGTATGCAAGTGAGCCGTTCTATAACCTATTCTTGTTTTACAGTAAAATACATTGGAGTGGGACAAGGCCGGGAGTCCATTATCAACGTGGAATGTTGAAGAAAGAAACCACAGCTGCCTCGTGGACGCACTCAAACGCTTAGCACCTTCATGTATTGTGTTAATAATGAATGAATTAACATTAACACCACGACAATGTAATTATAGGAACTAAAATATGTATTTCATACTTTTGTACAAGCGACTAGCTTTTGATAGATGTATCGATGCGATCCTAATGGTCACTGTCTGCGGGATGAAAGTTATTTGATAGTAACGAGTGTTGCTTGTGACGGCTGAGTGGGAATGTCTCGGGTGACATTCGGCTGGCACACCTTTCAGATCCCACCAACTAAACAGTGAGTCTGAACCTTCACTGATGTTTTCTCGTCGTATTATATCTTAAACAATATTATGCTGGTGGACATTTAGCACTAATTCATAATTTAATCTCTAGGACCCAGAGTATAATCTGAGACATATTTTATGTTTTCTCATCGTATTATATCTTAAACGATATTGTACTAGTGGTCGCCCGGTAGTCGACATTTGGCACCAATTCATAACTTAATCTCTAGGACCCAGAGTATAATCTAGGACATATTTTATCCCAAAAATATTAAGGGTTCCTAAGAGCTTAAACTCTAATGTAGACCGCATATAAGGAAGGTCCTATTCAAATGGTCGGTATTAGGTTAACCATAGTGTTGAGTGCTTATTAGTCATGTTTTTAATACATAGTATAAATGATACTTAATTGGTCATGTTTTTTTTTAATACGTAATATAATTGATACTTAATTGGTAATGTTTTTTGTTTTAATACATAATATAAATAATACATAATGATACATCATATAAATAAATTCAAACTTTCTGCTAGTGACCGACCAAAAGTTCGGCTTCGGCCAGTTTCGGCCTAAAAATCCAGTATCAGCCTTAGTTTCGGTTTAGGCTCGAGCAACTCCGAGTGTTCGTGAATTATCGTGCGGCGTTCGGTGAAATTCACGGCTCACTCGTTTTCGACCGCTGCGCCCGCCTTTTTTTTCTTTTATTTAACTCTTTTTAACTGTGGGTATAGATAGAGTATGTAGAAAATAAATGTGGGAAAAATTTTAAATACACTAGATTTCAGTGTGCAATAGAAGTTTTAAAATTTGTTTAAGTAAGTTTCGGTTTCGGCCGAAACTGAGAACGAGTCCGAAAGTTCGGTTTCGGTCTCGGCTGAAAAACCTGTTTCGGTCGCACACTACTTTCTGCACATTGTCTATATGAACTTTAATTGATGACGACCGCTTGGCCGGATTCGAACGTGGAATCTTGAACGTGAATTGTCTGCCAACGATTTGATTTGGGATGCTTGTCATAACTATTTCTGTGATACATTATGTCGATTGTACTGGGTCCTAGTTTGAGGGGTGTGATAAAACATACAGAGGAACACAAAGCATTCTCACTTAGTTCTCAAGGTAGCAACACGTCCGTATTCAACTTCTGACGTTACTTAGATTTTTCACAATCATCCATGGAGGCGTTGACCATTTAACATCAGGCAAATTATGTGCCCGTGTGCCACTGAATATAAATATATACCATGTATTATTATTATTATATAAAAATGTCCAACTAGCGTTTGAGTGTGCACGTAAGGCGGTACGTATTAAAATTTAAAGTTACTTAAAACTTAGCATGTTCGTTAGTGAATATAGACCCGTGTGCGATGGTCACGTTGGGAGCGAGGCTTGGGACGGTGTTGTCGTGTAACGCGACCCAATAAAGGTTGCAATGCTAAATGGCGGCCGAACTCGTGTTGTCTAGTTATATGGAACGAATTTCATAGCATAGAATTCCCTGTGTTGTGTAGGTGCCGTGCACCGGTGATGTGACAAAATAGTGTTTAGTAGAAGTATTTATATAGAAAAATAAAAAATGCAAATGCATTGTTACTTTACTATTTAAAATAGAAACACAAAATAGTTTTAAATAAAACTATTCAAATACAAAATGCAAAATGAGTCGTTTCAAAATGAGTTTTCCAAATAAAATACCTTATTCACTTATTTAACTGATTTTAATACAAAACAAAATATTCAATGCACGAACATAGCTCTCACAATAATAATATAGTTTGGTCGACGCCATTGACCTCGGATTTGTTTGACGCACAATGTTGGCTTTATGTTTCTCGTGACAACATTTTTAGTCAGCTTATCGGTGCGTAAAAAGCAGTGATAGCCCAGTGGTAAGATACCGGTCTCTCGTTCGGGAGGTCCCGGGTTCGAATCTTTGGCACGCACCTCCGATTTTCCGAAATCATGTGCGTATTAGAAATTAATTATCACTTGCTACAACGATGAAGGACAACATCGTGAGGAAACCTGTATACATAGGAGTTCTCAAAGATGGTGGACTATGGTCTAACCCTACTCATTTTGAAAGAAGCATTTTGTGCCCAGCAGTGGGACAATAAAAGGTTGATGATTGAAAGGTCAAAGGGTCGAATAGGGAGCGAGGCACGTAAGCAGTTGTCTACGACGTCTATCGTTGATCGTAACGTCTAACATACAAAACAGAAGGATAGGCGCTGTCTCTTCATTTGACTTAGCAGCTTGTGCCTACAACCAGACTATATTTTTGGCTGAAATTAAATTCATTTCAGTAAATAAAACGTAAATATAACGCAAAAGCTTATTATTTCGCATATGTAACAATTAATAAACTATGATGTAAATATCAACAACCTTATTAATAAACAAATTATAGCAACTACATAGTTCATTACACATAATTTGTTTCCTTGTTAAAGTCGAATTTGTTAAAGTTAAAGTTAAACTTTTTAGTTAGTTTAGTTTTAGGAGCGTTGTATAAGTATTAAGTTGTTTAATTTTTTTTATTTTTAAGGTGGCAAATATTTATTAAATAATTTACTTTTTATTCATAGTTGAACGAAGCGTCGTGTAAGAAGAATAGATCAACTTCAACACAGCCATTAAGCTCGTAAAACTTAACGTTGTTACACCACCAGCAGATAAAGTCAACGTCTTCTGAGAATTTTGTAACACCAATAAAACAATTTCCATATTTACGTTATCGAAGTTTTCCCATTTAGAATCGTATATTGCGTTCTCAAACGTGATACTTGCATCCATCACCCTCTGGCCTACTAAACAATCCATTGCTACTTGCATTAGTGCGAACGGTATCTGTAAATACGTGTTTTCAAGTCCACCAAGTAATTCGGCAATCAGACCCATCGTTAGTAACATAAACTCTATTGCAATTGCACCTCTGAAAGCTTTCTCAATTTTTCGAAGAAGATTAATATGTTTTGTATGAATCTTCACTATCTCAGTTAATTCTCTTTTGACATATTTATTCATTACACTAGCTTTCAATCGAATTCCATTTCGACTTTCATTTTTATGATGTGTCCTGTAATATTTTTCCGCATCTTCCCAAAGGTGTGTTATTTCTTCACTCAAAGCAATTATTTGAGCTTCAGTGTAACCATTTATAACTATAAGGAAAGCAGTTATATTAGCTGGTAAATAGCAAGTGAATATTACGCCACATGCTGTGATGCAGTAAGCTATTTCATAATTAGGTGATTTATACAATGGTTCCAGGCCTGTTGAAAAATAAAAACTTGGTTACTTATTAATAATAGCTACGCTTACCAGCGGTAATTAAATTAAATTGAAAAATTATATTGAAATTTAGATTATTCTATTTCCAATCAGATTCCATTATTACACTTCAGATTATTCTAATTCCAATCCATGTTGGATTTGAAGTCTCAACTGGATCAATGTGAACCAACCGTCAGAGCTGAATGACAGCATGTCAAGTCTGATTACATAGATATTATTGAAACCATTGTACAAGCTAGATAAAATGTTATTTAATATTTAATGATACTTATATTTAACAAGAATTTTTAATATTTTGGTTTTTCTGTTTTTAAACTATTTGAGTGGCATGCCGCCTTGAAGCATTTAGTTGTTAATTTGTTTTTTGTTAAATTTTTGGCCTTGAAATCTGTATTATTTACAAAATATTGGCTTTAGATTTAGTTACGGTGAAATTATCTGTACCTACACATATCTCTGCGAGTCTTTGGATTCCTTTAATACACACGAAAATTTCAAAATATCTTGCAAGTAGAAAGACCATCCATAAATCTAAGAAATCAATAAATAATCTTATTTATAGTCAATTATTTGCTTCCACTAATTTCATTACGGACCCTCCCTATTTACGGGAAGAAATATAAGTCCAATATATATACTTACTATTTTTCACTGTATGCATTTTGACTTATTTAAGTTAAACATCTAAACCAGGCGCAAATACAGTTTTGGGGAAGAGGGGACTAATGCTATTTAGAGGGAACAAACCAGGCGTGAGTACAATTTACGAAGAGACGGAACTAATGCTATTTAGGGGGAACGAATATAATTTAGCAGGTGGAGCAAAGATTGGGTTTGTTTTAGAAAGTAAAAAAAGAACTGTCATATTAAAATAATCAGGTCGCATTCTTAATTGTACGAAAAGACATGACATGACACGGGGACTTCTACTCTCATAGGGAGGAGGGTAGGGGATTTGCGCGTTTCGAGTGTTCCCTCTTTACCCAGGGCTTATTCTCAGGTTGTAATTATCCCTCCGGTTAATTAATATTCTTCCGTCAATAATATCATAATATAACGGGAAAGAATTATAATCATGGTGCGGACACGACACGGGCACTTCTACTCTCCTAGCTTTGTACGAAAAGAGATATGAGTAGAGTAAATTTAGTACGGATAGTTTGACGGTAGCGCCGCATGCGTTGTGTGCCGTAGTTCGACCGGCAGAGCTCCATCCGCTACAGCTCGCGGCGCGCGCGCACGCTCGAGTCGCTCGCCTCGCTCTACGAGGTAAGATCTTTTGCTATGTGAGTAACTAGGGCTTGCCTTAAAATGTTCATGAAGTGTATTTTTGACAAATTATGATTTTCTGCTTGTTTTTGTGTAAATGTTTTATTCGGAACTTGAAATTAATTTGATTATTGTTTTATTATTAATTATTATAGGGGAAGATTACTATTATTATTATTTGTTATTTTTATGTTTTACGATATGACTAAGGTTCTATGTGTTATGGGTGCAAACACAAGTATAGTCTATGTGTGAGTGGTCACTGCTTTCAATGGACATAGGCGACACAGACAGAACAAAATTCCTATGTACAGTAGTTGTCACTCCAGCCACTACCAAAATCAATCACGTATCAAAATATTTTCAATACTTACTAATGTGCACATACAATTAACAAGCTTAAAACAGAACTGTATCGTAAAGCCTATATAAAATTTCAGATTACATGGAAGCCAAAATAGCCTGGCATTAAATAGCAAGAACAATCCAGTGAGCTGGATATAATTTTATTAATAGTTAAAAAATAATATGCCAATAAAAAGAATACATTCTATAAAAAAATTACAAACTCTTTGAATGAGTTTCTTCTCGGATCATTAGCAGGCGCGTTCAGCCGACAGTAGATTAAGATAAATTGTATCGGACAATTTGTAAATGCTCTATAAGCCAATCTATATAAATAAAAAAAACCTGTGTGTGTGTGTACTTATGTGCGCACGTAAGAAGTTATACTTCTTTGGTGTAACATGATAAAAATCTTCCTAAAAATTTTATCCTTCGCATAATCCCATGTTTGTAGAGAAAATGACACTATTAATAGAAAAAAAGGTATTTAATACATTGAAAGAAAGTTTTATTATAACGCATTATCTAGTGACGGTGTGCGCGCATCGTAAAAGTTTAGTCTCATCATTATTCCCTAGCGCCAAAAGAAGTGCAACTTCAATAAACGGATTCGATTTAATTTGATAATTCCCCATGAACGTGTCAGGAGGAGGACATGAAGCAGACGCTGGAGGAGAGCGCGCGCATCCAGCGGCAGTACGAGAAGTACATCGACATGGTGCTGGTGAACGCGAACGCGGACTCGACGTACGCGCGCGTGCTCGACGCGCTGCACGCGCTCGCCACCGACCACCAGTGGGTGCCCGTCAGCTGGATCTACTAGTAATAGCTAATGTCTGCTTAGTGGGCCGTTCATAAATTACTTCACACAATGATTCACGATTTTTTGTCTACGCCCCTCCTTGTGGGAACACGTTGTTCGTCATTTCGAACAAAGTCACACTTCGATGACCCCCTACCCCCCTTTATTGCCTCCATCCCCTCTTTGCGGGACCACTTTGTTCGACACTGCGAACAATATCGCACTTTGATGACTCCTCTTCTCGTGAGAAAACTTTGTTCGTCACTTCGAACAATGTCACATTTCGATGACCGCCTCCCTCCCCTTCTTGTTGTGAGAACACTGTTCATCACCCCCTCCTCCCTTAACGTGTGACGTAATCAATGGATGGCCTCATATCGTTGACCTACTAACAGGACGTTGGATATAGCACGAGACTCGCAAAAAAGTCAATGATGTCGGTCGCTTCGGTCGCTTAGCAATCTAAATGTTGGTAGGCAACTACGCAACAGTAGATCTCATAAACAATGAAATATTTAAATAAAACGACACTGTTATAAACTATTTCGCTTAAGCATTAAGGTGTAAAGACGAATTGTTTAATTTGAATAAAAATTTAAACAACAATTTCAATTTGAAAACAACATGATAGTTTTACACTATTGCAGTAATTTTTATATAATATCATCACGCAAGAATGCATTATTTACGCTTGATAAGTTGCAGTAATACCTGACACGCCATTATTGCTCATTGTTCGTCTTGTTGCTGCTTTAGCTCGGACGCGTTTGATCGTTGATCTGTGCTTCTATTAGTAGGTCAATGTCTATGTGTAGTGGTTTCTGCGGACGAATAGAAGAAACTGACGAGAAAAATTAAAACAATCAACCTTGTGCTTTGTCATATATATAATTGATAGTAATATTTCTCCTATGTCAATCATAGATTAAAAAAAATAGGTACCAAACACACACCAAATATTGTGCATAAAGGTGACTAAGACGGCCTTATCAGTTATGCTATATTTTCCAAGCAACATTGAATACATGTAGGCACGCAACAAGAACGCCTTTTTTAGGGTTCCGTACCCATAGTGTGTCAATGGAATCCTATTGCTGAGACTTCGTTGTCCGTCCGTCTATCCGTATGTCACAGGGCTGTATCTCTTGAAGCTTAATACACAGTAGAATTTTTCACAGAATATGTATTAACATGGCTGCTATAACAACAAATACTAAAAATAAACAAAAGAAAAGGTGTGATTGCCGGCTCACTTATATATGAGGCGACTATCTTAGTCCTCAGGAGTAGCAACGCATTTGTTATCGACGTCTATGACATGACGTGACAGATGTCCAT
>DWKN01000130.1:0-10159 GCA_018249455.1 Bungalotis erythus | reverse complement strand
GTCATTGTTTCTGCTAATTAGATGACCGGTTTGGTGTGTTTTTCAAACGTTCGAATGTAAATTACTATATAACTAGGCACTTAAGCAGCGTTATAGATAAATTTGCATTCCGTCGTTGCGTAGAAAATCTATCGACGTCCGATTTTATTATTCATGAATTCCTTTTCGAGTGATGTGTATGGTTGAAATGTGTTCAGAAGGCAAGACGGTAGTAATTATCTGTTGCCTCGTTGCAGGTTTTAATTGCTTGTTCCACGGCGTAAGCACCCTTTTCGTTTCTTTTAGGGATACGCACTAATATCTACCTAATCGCTACTAATATTAAAAAGGCGAAAGTAACTCTGTCTGTCTGTCTGTCTGTCTGCTACGTTTTCACGCCTCAACCACTGAACCGATTTTAATGACATTCGGTACAGAGATAGACTTGATCTTGGGAAAGGACATAGGCTACCTTTTATCGAGAAAAAAGGGGTTGAAGGGGCTGAAATGGGGGATTAAAGTTTAAATGGAAGGTAGTCATTGTCAAAGATAAAATGATGAAATTTTGTATTTAGGCAATTCATATATCCCTACTAATCCGAAGTTTTAATTTTTTTTGTTCTGTTTACTATTTACACTCTATATATAAAATAGTGTATTTGGCGGGTTTTGTTAGCCCAAACTCACTATTCCACGCGGACGAAGACGCGAGCAAATACTAGTATAGTATATTTAATTAAATTTAACACAGCAGGTGCGTGCGAGCTGCACTTGTGTAACGCACAAAAAAACACCACGTACGTGCTGCCGCAGGGAAAGTGTTAAAAACTCACCCAACGGCTGCGGGGTGAACAGGGTCTTGACCCATTTCTTCCTCAAGTTCTCGAGGGTCGCTCTGTCGTGCAGCGGGAACATGCTCGCCACCACGCCCCTGCTGACACACGCTGGCACTGGAAACAGAAAAATATTATCCTATTAACATTGTACCTTCAATTCATACAAAACAGGCACAATATTAAAGAAAGGTCTCAAGGTGTAATCACACCTGGGAGGTATCACCGCCACACACATTTCTAGCGTGAAGCCATGTTAGTGTTTCGGTGGAAAGGTGCGGTTGCTCTCAATTACATACGAGGCGACCGTCTAAGTTCTCAGGAGCAGCAACGCATCTGTTACTGTCGTCTATGACATGACATGACAGATGTCTATGGGCGGCAGTGACCAATTTCGACCAGGTGGACTGCATGCTCGTTTACTACTTCACAATCTTAAAAAAAAACCCAATCGTGACCCAATCGTAAAAAAAAATAATACATATAACATGTATAGCTAAATTTAAACATTGCATAAGAAATTACAGGCCTGCTGAGTTTCTTGCCAAATCTTCTAGGTGTTGAAAGAGCAAAACTTTTAACTTAAAATTTCGAAGTGCCCCAAAGGGCTACTTCGGCCTTGGTTTTATTTCGATAGATCAAGTTCACGTAGGACTCTATTATATTGTATTGGAATTTATTGAAGACGTCCATAAGTACTGCATGCATTGCTACTACAATTTGATGGAAAAAACTCTTAATTAATATCATTAATTAGGGTTTGCCTATGCTTTGTCCAGGTCGCAGAGTGAGCGCTGGTTCCAAGGCGTGCTCGTCCCCGGGCTCGGCGCGCGCAGCCTCCAAGACGTGTTTCACTAAAGCTCCTCGCTCTTGTGAGCTTAAAAGTTCCGCCGCTGACGAGCCCTGAGGAAAAAACTAAATACATACAGTATTTAGCATTTAGATATATTTTTTTGTAAAGGTAGAACACGCAGTTCTGGGAAGATACTACTGCGACCATAGATTAAGATTTTTCTTTACGGTCAAAAGATGAACCTAACGTTCGAGGAAGAAGTCTTAAGAAAAACTTATCGTCCAAGAAAAAACGAGACAGAGAGCTTATCTGTCATAAGCCATGTCATAAACGCATTGGTCATGTTGTCTGTTTTATGCTAAAGATTTCAAATAATCTTAAGACTAAAATACGAAATATTGACTATGATGTCTTATGCAGTCAGCGAAAGTTACAAACAATAATACATATTCCGTGCGAATGCACGCTTCATAGGTAATTTATTGATTTTGTTAACACTATTTTCTGTTGCTTGTACTTTCAACTGACTCATAGCTTAGCATTTTCTGGATTCGCCTTTGATTTGACGTTTTTTATCTTGACATTCTACATCTATGACCGCGACACTTATTGCTAGCGTGAACCAATTCCTGCGTTTTGGCGGAAAGGCACGGTTATTGGCTGCCTCACATAAGAGGCGATCATCTTGGTCCTCCTCCTACAGTTCCTGTGGTGTACGAATTTGATTACAGATGTTCGTTGGCGGCAGTGACCACTAACCAACAAATGAACTATACGCGTCTGCATGGGTGTTTAATTTTATATTTAG
Organism: Bungalotis erythus; assembly: GCA_018249455.1. Taxonomy (NCBI): domain Eukaryota; kingdom Metazoa; phylum Arthropoda; class Insecta; order Lepidoptera; family Hesperiidae; genus Bungalotis; species Bungalotis erythus. The sequence continues at coordinate 7,746 of DWKN01000130.1, read as the reverse complement.
TCATAAAGATATACACAATATTACGTAATACAATGTTATGATGGATAATGAAATAATGAACCGGAAAAACAGAGTTGGTTATTTTCCTTATCTGATTATGTATCTAGTTTTCGCACGTGGCTCTATACACGTTTGCACTTTAAACTCCTCACTGACATTGGTCATAAATACGTCACTGCCGCTGAGGTCTTGAAAGTGAAGTAACAAACTCAACGGTTGCACTTAATGGTAAGTGGTTACTGTCACCCATGGACATGTGTAACCAACACCAAATAAAACAGGAGTCCTACCTGAACTCGATGTTACTCAGGACTAAGATGGTGGATTCATGTCTAAGTGAGCCGGCATGCACACCCGTCTACGGAAACGCAAGAAGTGCTTTACGGATTGGGTGTTTCACCGCCCAGGTCGGACCACACTTTTCTATCAGCTGAATTAAGTTGGATTCCAATATGATACGTGCGTCGTTTCTGCTATGACATAGGTACTCAAAAATTAAGTATACTTCAATTAAGAACTCGCTTAGTTCGCCCGGGGAGGAACCTCATAATCCTTCATAAAACAATTCTTATATACGGACATCCTATCCTCCTACTTGCTGTAACCTACGTTATTGTCGATTCATAAGGAGGTGGGTTTAGAATTATTCGGACTCGAGTTTCGAGAAAAACAATTATTGTTTCGGTTTTGGAGAGGCGTGGCTTCCGGCTATACTTCACGATGCGAACATCTCATTCCTAAAGGGTAACAACGCATTTGTGGCCAAACTCAAGTACGATTCAATAGTATTCGGGTTGACTGTGTCTATGAGGGGCAAGGACCATTCACCATCAGCTGAACTGCAGGCTCGTTTACTATCTTTCTACAACAAATAAATTGCTAAACTCATCGTTTACGTCTCCTTAGCGGAATCGAACCCTGATTCTCGCAAAAGTATTGGTATTGTAGTACTGACACGCTTCTACCGATTCATTATAATAATATGATAGTAATATAGTAGTTACATAAATAACAGCGGGCAATTACTTGCGCGGTAGTGAATTCATTAGTACACGAGTTATCGTTTTGCATTATACTAAATAGTGTATGTACTTAAAAGTTATCATAGATACAATTTATTACCTTCTCACTTCTTCTATCGCTAGCGCTACCTGTTCTCGCCCTCGGCTATCGCTGGATCACCAAGACCAGTAGTGAGCCACTTTCTCTGTTAAGTCCGAGAACACGAATTTCGACTAATGATTTGAAATATTGTTGAATTCGAACGCAATAATGATTTAGTATTTGTAAAGCAGAACACATTGTGGAACTGGCATAATTCTCTATATTGCTTTATTAGTTAAATCATAGGAAAACATATGTAGTGCGTAGGTAAGCCTTATTATGTAAGATGGGCATAGTTAGTATTAGACATTCGTATGAAGCAGTGATAGCCCAGTGGTAAGATTTCGGTCCCTCGTTCGGGAGGTACCGGGTTCGAGTCTCTGGCACGCACCTCGATTTTTCGAATTTATGTGCGCATTAGAAATTAATTATCACTTGCTAAACGGTGAAGGAAAATATCGCGAGGAAACCTAGACGTCTGAGAGTTCTACATAAAGTTCTCAAAGATGTATGAAGCACTTGGTCAGCGTGGTGGACTACGGCCTAACCCTTCTCATTCTGAGAGGAGACCTGTGCCAAAATTAGTTCCATGACAACTATGGCAACACAGACACACGCACGCCATTTTGTAATTCTGAGCATGTTGATTGCTCACGAAAATGATTTTCCTTGCGCAAATGGATATTTCTAGTAGTTAAATTAGTGTTATTTTTAGTAAATAAGAATCAAATAACATAATGGATATGCCAGAAGTGAAGGCGTTCAACTCGGAGGTATTATTCGTGTGAATTTTCGAACGGTTAAATTCGCCGTGGCATCGTTCTCAACAATCTTTTTCTTTCAGTTGTCCGGGTTGTACGAAAACAAGCCGCCTATATCGAAGGCGAAGATGAGTGCTATCACTAAGGGTGCTATAAAGGCCATAAAGTTTTACAAACATGTTGTGCATAGTGTGGAAAAGTTCATTCAAAAGTGCAAGCCAGAATACAAAGTTCCTGGGCTGTACGTGATAGACTCGATAGTACGGCAGTCGCGGCATCAGTTCGGACAGGACAAGGACGTGTTCGCGCCGCGTTTCGCGAAGAACATGCAACAGACCTTTGCGAATCTATTCCGGTGTCCTCCAGAAGACAAGGTTCGTTATATAAAATCGTTTTAGGTTATATTTCATCTCGCTCTAATCTAACTGTAAGATAAATACGGTATCAATGTCATAGATGTGATAAGTCTATTGCCTACAAGTTTTATCACACACTAATGCCTACTTAATTTGTGAAGAGCACGCATGCATCTCTTCATGTTATGTATCAATTAAACGCAATAAAAATGTATTTTTAAACTGATCACAACTTTCTTTAAAAATTGTTCTTATTAGGAGAAAATTTTGTTTTTATACACAATCTAAAAATCTTTGTCATATTGGGTTGTGTTCTGTAGCAGTTTCAAATTTGCTGCAAGTTTCCTCACCTTTAGTAAAAAATCATCAAATTACACGTTACTCACATCATAACATATTAATTTTATGTATTAATTTTCCAATATTCATAAGTTATACATAAAAGATTTAAACTAGACAATTTGTAAACATTCCAGCGAAACATAATTCGAGTACTTAACTTGTGGCAGAAAAACAATGTATTTAGTCCAGAGGTTATACAACCCCTCCTAGACATGGCGGACCCCAACCACCCTCTGCACCAGGAAATTCAGCAGCAGCAGAACAACACTGCTAATGGTACGGAAAATATAAATTTAATATAGATTGTTGGATATAAGGAATAGCTATAGTTTAAAACACAGTATGTGTTGTAATTTTGCTCTAAGCCTGCCTATTGTAAATCAATTTGATTATAAAAATTAAGCATATAATATACACACGCAAGCATTCTGCAGAACTTGTCCTGGTATACCGCTGTGTGCCTAGATGGTTATTTGGTCGAAATTTATTGTAACTTGATTTCAGTTTCTCCTATTGCTCATTATTGACACATGTATGTATCGACATGTGTATGTCTCTCATCATGTTGAACATTTGTGTCACCCTACACAGTACAAAGATACTAATGCAATGCTTATCGTATTGTGCCAATGCTAGGCTCTGAAAGGTAGAATGAATCTGGAAATAAGGTATTCTAATAACTGAATTGTGTAGCAATGTTTCCTGGAGGAACCTATTTGATAGAGCCATGACTGCTAGGGCTCCCTAGAAAGTCGATATTTGCAAGTCACTATGCTTAGTTAAACTTATTGATGCCATAATAAATGAATGTCTGCAGAGAAACATGCCATCCATCCTGTCTCTTTAAGTATTATAGGATTTACTCCCTTGAGTCACCTGAAGAGGGAGAAGTGGAATAGAGGGACTATTTAGGCCTGGCATTATGGCACAGTTTATCTAACAGTTTATTAATACTACTCCATTAAAATGTTTCAGGGAGTTCTTTAAACCTAACTCACAATACAACGGACAACAAATTGTCACCGACGCCTGCTCAGCATAGCCCCCATGCATCACCTATGGGAGGTGACCAGGTAAATATTTGCATTCTTTAATTACTGCCAGTGGACATCTTTTATCAACGCAAAAAATTACAAGTCCAACTTTAGGAAGGTCTTCTTTCTCACACTGAGACAAACCCTGATTGCAATAGTGGCCCTTCATGCTTTTTAATTTTGCATTATTAATTTCCAAATTCATAGTGAGTAAAACTTTGGAAGGTGACCAGAATTTACGTCCTCAACCCTATTTTTGCGTTGCGATGATTAAATGACGTAAATAATTCCATTAAAACATAATTTCTCATACCAGTTTCAGGATGAGCCATCGGGTCCACCAACAAAGTTCAACCGGAAGCTCCTCAATGATTTCGAGTACGAGAGCGAGGACGAGGCGCCGGGCTCCGACCCGCCGCCGCAGCATCCGCCCACCTCTTCGCACAACACTCACTCGACCCACCAGAGTCACCAATCTCATCAGAGCCACCAGTCTCACCAGAGTCACCAATCTCATCAGAGCCACCAGTCCCATCAGAGCCACCAGTCGCATCACAGTCACCAGTCCCATCAAAGTCACCAGCCCCACCAGGGGCACCAAACTCACCAGACGAATAACCTAGCAGAAGCATTAGGCAGGTGAGTTAATAAATACTTGTCTTTATTTTTTACAGTAAATAAATCAGTTTAATTACCGAAAAGTTTTCTAGTAGGGTCTAAAATTACATTTTTAATAAGCAAAAGAAAAATTATCTGCTACAAAAAAAAAGTCAAGTTGAAGAGTGTTCTTTATTGAATTATTTATTTATTTTAAGCCATATAATAAATGTTCCAAATTTCAATTTTTTCAGTTTATTAACAAATCCCGAGATAATGAGACAGCTCATGTCAGGAATGCAAATACCTGTAAGTTGTTTATAATTAAATATTGTATAATGAAGCTATTATTCTATAGTATTACACAACATGTTTCTTAATTCAAATATCTCATTGATTTCAGAATCTGATGCCAATGATGAATGAAATGCAGATGCAACAAAATCAGAACCAAAATTTACCATTCCTGGTGAGCATTTTAAACAAATCAGGACTTAGGATCCGACAAGTGTTCCTATAGGTCTTAGACAGACGAACTTCTTAGCATTCCATGGATTCACTGTGCTGTTGCCGGGTCCATCGTGTGGCAGAGAGCGTAACCCCGAGTAGCCGAGTATTTAATATAACATTTATAACGAAAATAGCGATATAATTACTCTAGACTTAAATTGATATGTGCCCTGTCATAGTGAACTACCTTTTAGACAAATGCACTTTATCCTTGACTTCACTAGTCACTAGCAATATAACGAAATAAATTATGCTGTCTACAATCATAGTCCCATATGAGGATATGATTAGTCCGGGATCTATGACACATACACAAATGCCCAAACTCAAAATACTCATAGATGTAGAATGTGCTTTCTCCTGAGGTATTGTCTGGGCGCTATGACATGGGGTTCTTCAAAAAGGTGTAAAAAGAGCTCTCCTTCAAGGCCGGCGATGCTGGCGACGTCTGGTGTTGCAAATGTCCATAGGCGACGGTGACCACTTCCCATCAGGTGGCCCGTCTGCCTAATCGCTAGGCTTAACTATAAAAAAAAAGTTGCAAAAGAGCTCTGCTTCAAAGCCGACTCTTCTGGTGTTGCATGTCCAGGTGACGGTGACCACATTTCAGCAGATCGCCCGTCTGACTTATCGCTTTGTTAAGATAATAATAATGCTACATAATAATTTAAAAAAGTTGACATTCTCGTTCGCTTCCAAGCTATAAAAAGGGGAAGCGTCCATTAAGTGAGCTGCGTTGCACGTCGGTTCAAAGTTTACAGCGATACTAGCGCCGCTTCGACGGGGGTCTTTTAAACTGGTCGTTTCGGGAAGTTTGCTCCAAGCACGATTTAGGCTCCGGCCATGTTTTATCTACATCGGTACGTGACAGTGTGTGCTGTGGGTATCCTAAATTATTATATTAACCAGTTTTGGAAAATGCCGGCCGCTGTGTTTAGGAAAAACGAGTTTTTGATAAGGTTAGTTATCTCCGTACATTTTATACTGTGTTGAAAGAGACCCAATATAATAAAAAATAATATGTATATAAAACAAAATAGTAATATGAGTTGTCAATACAGTGTGGCATGGAATAAAAGTGACTGCTAAAAGAAAAACGTATATTTTATTTAATATTTCATCATGCTGGCCGTAACATGATTTTGTTTGTGCCTTTTGAAAATTTGTTATTATTAAAACAGGTGGTGGTAGAACCTGTAACGGTCGGTTTAGTACCATCGTTCTCACCCATTTCTAACATAAGCAATCAATTATGTGGAAAGGTGTGGTTGCTAATATAACTCAATGAAACATATTGCAAAATTGCCGTTACGAGATATATTGCACATTTTGAGATTATTTCGAGCTCGTTTAAAAGTAATTTGAAACTCAATTGTCGTACTAATAGCTTTCGAAAAATTGACGAGAGCTCTGTCCTTTCTGCTGCACAGTTTTACTGGTTCGATTCCCGGCGAAAACTCATTCTCCATGTTTCAGAGTTTTATGTTTTAAGTTTATAGTTTTGTTATAGGCATAGGATTTGGACAATTTCACTAAAAATAAAATTTTGTGAAAATTTATCCGAATTGCCAGAATTCTGTATTTTAATAAAGCGATTAAATTTGTATCCTACTAAAGTATGCAAACGAAAACATAAATCCGTCGCACAACCATTAAGATAAACATCAACTGTTTATAAAATCTTAATCACACTAAGACAACTCTGAGGACCTTTGAAAATTGTTGCTGGCTCGCCCTGACGATGTTTAAAAGAATTGCTTGTTATATTTATTCAAATCCGACGAGCCAAAGAAAAACATCAAAAGGAAACCCATTAACCCTTTCTTCTTATCTTCGTTGTGGGCACTCAATTGTTTTTCCTTGGATAAGTATCTAAAATATTTCGCTCAAAGAGAACGCTACTTTGATAGATATAATCCTTTGAATTTTTCTCAAATACTTTTTTGATATTAACGCCATCTAGAGATAAAACTAGAAGTAATAATCTGATAGCAGCAATATGTTCGCTATTCTCTAACAGATGGCGCAACTTACATCGTGCAAAGATTGATCGGAATATTAATTTTTATTCAAATTATCTTACATTTACTGCGTATGTTTAACGACTGTTAACATTTGTTTTTTATGCAAAATTCTCACGAGTACCACGTTGTACCTTCGAAATAACAATTTTAAAGCACGGCAAATTTAATCTATTTCACGTATACCATGGCATACCAAATATACGCCGAAAATGGAACGAAGCGATTATTATTTGGCAAGCAACAAGCCACCAATTACAATACACGAAATCTGAAGTTGTTTGCGGGAGATTTTATCTAGTTTCAAAGGAAACAATAACTCAAGTTTTCGTTCTGTTAGCGATAAATCGGCTTCCTTAAGTACAAAGATAGGGGTTCCTTCAATTAAAATCGGAACAAGGCGACTATCGTTTATGGCTGCGAAACAGGGTCGCAATTCACCCCCAAAATCTACATTTTGATTAGAATTGCTTACGGCGGAATATAATTAAGGTGGTAGAACTCTATAGGAAAAACAGCTATATATATGACGAAACTATTTGGACGATTGTTGAACTTCGAAACAGATGTTATGTTTCACTTTAATTAAATATTCGACTTTATAAAACATTAATAAATTCGGAACTGTTGCATTGTTAAGTAGATAAATATTTGATGTTGTTTCTGAATCATGTTTTTGAAATACAAATATTCAAGTGCCGATTTAATATAGCAATTAGCATTAACTGTGTTTTCCTGTGAAATATCGAGAGATATTTAATGTCTATTTTGATATTTAAAGTGTCGTACAGATTGGTGTTTCAAACAATTAATTCTTGAGATATGTGTTTTGCTAATCGAGATACCTGCGAGTTAAACCTATCCACTGTCGGTGTTTGTGACAAGTTTCAGTGTTTAGCACCCTTAACCCTTAACCCTTAACTGTTGATACGATATCAATGTTGTGACAAAATATATAGTATAGATATATTGTGTACCTATCTGTCTATACACTTGTTTGGGCGTAGTATAACTTTGCATC
>DWKN01000129.1:0-10159 GCA_018249455.1 Bungalotis erythus | reverse complement strand
GGACTATGGCCTGATCTTTCTCGTCCTGACAAGAGACAGCAGTGGGACAATACAGGGTTGATTATGTATATTTAGGACGACCTAGGCAATACAAGCGTGGCGTAGTGGTCACCGGTCTCGAGGTCAATCGCCGGTCGGACAGACATCTATTATTCTGAAAAATGGCGAATTTCTTTTTTTTTATTTTTCGTCCGGGTGATTGTGTTTTTCTTTGTATGTGTCCATTGAACCCACACGCAAGAAATTTCAGTGGAACTGAGTGTAGAAAGCGTTATTGATCTACATAAAAACATGACATCTCCCTGAAGATTCTTCTGAAATAAGTTCATGCAATTGAAACAATTCTCTAATACAATGAAGGAAATTGTAAATTTACTTTGAGAAAATAAACTGAAAACAGAACTATTTTAACTTTTATTTACGAAAACAAATATTAAACAATTCAACAAACTCATTGCCGATACAGCGAAAACATAATTATCGCTTCAAGTGGGAGCGCGAATAGTTACGCTCAACTCACTTAATTAATTATAAAAGTAACACTTTATCTTCTGTGAATGTAGAGGTTAAACGTCGGAGGTACGTAGGTCGGGCGAAAGTTACCTAAAACGAAATATCTTTATTGAAGATTCGCCTGATTGCCCGACGATTTATTGCCGAGGTAAAATCGACGAAAGGTTCAGCTAATGGCGACCTCTCTCATGAGGGTTTATGACGCGAAAAGTAATTTTAAGACGCTGAGTAGAGCGATAAATCTGAATCAGACAGTCACTATCACTAGGATTAGCTGCCCTGTTTCCTATTTCTGTGACACTGTATTTTTTATGCATCCTTAGCGATGAAGCAGACGGGCCACATGATGGAAAGTAATCACCTATGGACATTTGAACACCAAGGAAATCACCATTGCATCGCCGGCCTTGAAGGAGCATTAGCGTTCCGGGAATACCTCAGAAGGTAGTTCGTTCCTCATCGCGCACGTACGCCGTAAGAAGGAACGCGCAAATCGAATCACCTCCTACAGCGAGTGGTGGGATGATGAAAAGCTGAAGTGGGCACTCGGTCAAATAGTTCCTCAGACCACGCATATTTGTAAAGCAGAAGAAACCTATATATCCGTAGGCCATAGTTTTCTATGATGCGAATTACATTGATATAATTGTATATAGGTAATTAGCAAAAATGTATATTGACAAATTATCGAAATTGAAATTTCAGCAAACAAATGATACCGAATGCACCGAAACGATCGCACCGAATACTGTGAACTGAAATCAAAGGATACCTGTAGTATTCTAAATTATTGTTTTGCGGCTTACCACTACAGATCTCTTATTAAAACAGACTAATAAGCCCATTCAAATAAATTAACCCTTTTAAAATTCCACCGCTCGGAATAGCTTTCCCGTCGGAATGAGAAGAGTTAGATCACGGTCCACAACCTTGGCCAAATGCGGATTGGTAGACCTCAAATACTTTTGAGAACCTTACGGAGAACTCTTAGGCATATAGGTTTCCTCGCGATATTTTCCTTCAACGTTAAAGCAAGCGAAAATTAATTTCTAACATGCACATAATTTAGACAAATGCGGGTTAGTACCTCGGACCTCCTGAGCGAGAGACCGGAATCCGGCCCAATCACCAACGCTACCAATACTTCTGCATTTCACCATTGTCTTTGCCTTAAGTTAGCCCCAATTAAACCGATATACCGTAGCTACATCATAGTTTCAAGGTGTTAATTGTTAAACAAACTCGATGCTAGTCGGTTAACCGTTAACCTCGCGGTCGTTTACCGGCCGCGCCAGTTTCGAGCCGGTCACATCGCACATCCGTCATCGCCTGATCCTTGAACTTGCAACGTGAACTTTGAATAGTAATTTGTCTTATTCAAGCACGAACTTCCGCTAGCGGCTTCGTTCGCGTGTGACTTTAGACTTTAATACGAGTACCGTCGTAAGGAAACCTTGATAGCTTAGTGATAAGATTTCAGGCTCTCATTTGAGAGGTTTGGTGTTCGAATCCCGGGTACCTCGGACTATTTTTTTTAAATTTGCAGTTTAAGATTCACTATAAGTTGTTTTCACGATGAAGGAAGACATCATCAGGAAACCTACATGCCACAGAGTTCTCCACAAAGCTCTCAGAGAAGTGTGGAGTTTATTAATCCGCACTTAACCACAGTGGATACATGGACATACATACACAAGAAAAACATAGCCCTCCTCCGAACGCAATCGGGTAAAAAAGCAACAACTGTTACATAAATATTAACAATTAGATGCGAATCAAATCTTTTGCTCTCTGCCATCGATAAGAAAGCATGAAATGCCGATTTGATCCGTTGATAAAATGTACATAAATTTACATACTATTTGTATGGATATGAATAAATCAAGCATATGTCACGACGTCGCCATTTGACCTCAAATTAGATACAGTGTCATTATGATTGATACGATACATGGTATGGAACCACGCCCCTTGTTGCTTTTGAATCAAGAAAAGAAAAAAAAATGAAAAAACTTTTGTAAAAATCGTTGTGATTTTTGGTACAATTGTATGTATGTATGTATGTACCTATGTATATGATTTTTTTTCTGTGTATTTTTTTAAAGAAAGCGAATAACCATTTTTAGCATTTTTCAGTAAATGTATGTTCGAAATGCAATTGCATGCATTGCATTGATGTTTTACGACCTTTTTATGTTTAACCCAGCGATAAGGTAGATGGGCCACCAGATGCAAGGTGGTCACCGTCACCTGGACATTGACAACACCAGAGGAGCCGCCAGCATCGCTGACTTTGCAGGACTGATAATTTTTGCATCTTTTTTGAACAACCCAATGTCATGGCGCTTAGTTAGAAGAACGCTCATTCCCCATCTTACATGTGCGCGGCAAAATGAGTGCGTAAACCGAATCGTGGAAGACCGCCATGAATCCGGTAAAACCTATAACGTTTTCTATACTCATAACTGCACACCGGGATCCCCTGCGTCATGGATGCCTTGAATACAAATAAAAAACAAACAACAAAAACAGTCCACCAAAAACTAGAACCAATCTAGATTCAGCATTTAGCTGTTTCCTTGGGCCCAGAATCGAACCCGGAACCCTATATTTAACTAACAACTATGGTGATGGTATAGCGCAATGATCGCTATATATTTAGTCTGTTTCTATGCCATTCGATTCTTTGAACTTGTCGCCTCCATATTATTTTGTTCTATATTTTACTTTAACTATTGTCACATATAACAGAATGCCCATCTATCAATCGCTTTTAGAATATTAAGGAGAACAATTTCCATTAAATAGCCTGAAGTGAACGATCAGCTGACACCGCGTCTACTGAATTTAATAACGCTAAGTATGTTTTGGCAGCGTATTCAAACAATTATCCTCTTGATAATTTATTACAGTGTTTAGTGTATTTGATAGGAATATTTTGAAACAGTAAAAAGGGCATTTATTTATATTTAACAATCTTTGGGGGGACACGACGCGGAAAGTGATAGAACCTGTGCAGTTCTACCGGGAAGGTATCACAGCCACGCCACAGCCATTTCTAGTGTGAAGCAATTTTTGTGTTTCGGTGAAAAGGTGTGGTTGCCGACTCGCTTACACACGAGGCAACCATCTTAGTACTCAGGAGTAGCGAGGTTTCTTTTATTTTGGTGGTCGGTTTAAAATAGAATTCGTTCTCCTTCCAATTTTTTTTTACCCAGGCATCACTTTAAAAAAATATCACTCCCACAATTGTAACGAATCCAACGACACCTCATATGTTTGCATCCGTCAAGTCGTTTGGACTGTAGAGCGTACCAAATAATATGGACATACATATATACGTACATACGAAAAACGTAACCACCTCTCTACTGCAGTCGGGTAAAAACACACATTTCATTAGATAAAATCAATGACGTACTAGATTAACAACGGTGGACGCGATCCGTACTTATCGCCAAACCTAAAGGACGGTACGGCCATTAGCGCTAAAAGCTTTATTGATTCCGTAGACACCCGGAGCGAATCGGATGTATTTTTACACGCTTTTCATTAGCTTCACTTGTATGTATGTGTGTTTGTATGTATGTATGTACAGACTCCTTTGCACTCAATTTTGACCCACTGTGAACGAACAGATTTATTAAACTTTGTACACTTATCAAGTACTGATGACAATACGATAATTTGATAAATTTGTCTGATTATCCTGATCGGGACCGCGAGGATTTTCTCACGTATCCTCTGTGTGAGAGTAAGAGAAATAAAGCTTTTTTCACAATAATACTAATATTTTTCGTTCATTATTTTTATTCTACATATATAAAAAAATATTTTAACTTTTTAGTTCGATGTGCTATAAAAGCGTGTTTTTTTAGTTTTTTTGTAACTATGTATATTTATTTTATTTATATTATGTTTATCTGTGACATACTACGTGTATACTTTTGACCGTAGGGATAAAGTTGTAAACATAGAGCGTATACATAGAGTAGGGGAGCTATAGACAGGCCTGTGAGTGCGAGTGTCCGACAATTAAAAAGAGAGGGAAGATGAGAGACCTTTACTAATCTTAGTCTGATCACACACGCGCAGGGAAATATTCATGGTACGTCTTATAAATTAAATACTTTGAACATTTTTTAAGCACACATTAAAAATGTTTATGCGTTTTTTGATGCAAAAGGAAAATTTGTTTAAAACTTTCCAACAACATAACATTTACATATTAAATTGGTTGACGACATCCGTGAAGAATGGATAATCAACGGGTTACGGTGTTAATGTTGCCGGACTTCAGTAACGCTTTCAATACCGTTGATTTTTAGATCTTTCTTGCTGTTCTACGCTCTTGTAACGTATCTCCACCCGTGATCGACTGGTTTCGTAGTGATCTACACGGACGCCGGCAGCGTACTCGGCTCGGACACTCATTCTCTAGCTGGTCAACTGTGTATGCTGGCGTACCGCAAGGTGGCGTGTTGTGTCCTCTGCTTTTTGCAATTTTTATCATTTCAATTAGTTCTAATCTTTCTTGTCTTTATCATTTGTACGGAGGCGATCTTCAGATTTATGTAAATTTCATGTGAAAATTCCGACCATCGTCGAAAGGAATAGGTTCTTTGTTACACACCTTGTCATTTTGTTGGCTCAAATTAATATATTTTAAATTAAACAGTATTATAATTTTGTACAATTTTTACTTAAATTTGATCTTATACGTTGATATTTTAAGTTACCTTTCCGCATTTCAGTAAAAATGAAGATTTCTCACTACGCACGTGCATAAAAAAAGGGAGAGAGAGATAGGTAGCCTCATTTGCTTTCACTTTTTTCTTCGATGGACTAATTTTAGGCTGGCTCCCCTACTCTACGTATAATACGTGTGTGGTTTTAAACGTACGGTTGTGTAGCCATCGGCGCGATGACGGAGCGCGAGTCGGCGCACCCGCCGGCGCGCGAGCAGCTGCTGCCGCGCCGCAGCGGCGACGGCGAGGACAGCGAGCGCGCGCCCGCCGACCGCACCGTCACGCACGTGCGTATCCCTTGTTGTCCCACTGCTGGGCACAGCTCTCCTCTCAGAATGAGAAGGACTAGGCCGCGGGCCAGCACGCCGGCCGAGTGCGGGTTGGTGGACTTCACACACCTTTGAGAACTTTACGGAGAACTCTCAGGTATGCAGGTTTCCTCGCGATGTTTTCCCTCACCGTTGTAGCAAGTGATAATTAATTTCTAATATGCGCATAAATTCGAAAAATCAGAGGTGTATGCCAGAGATTCGAACTCGGGACCTCCCTCTTACCACTGGGCTGTCACCGCTTATGACGTGAAGCAATTTTTGTGTTTTGGTGGAAAGGCGCGATTGCCGGTTTGCTTCCATACGAGGCGACCGTCTCAGTCCTCGGGAGTAGCGACGCGTCTGTTATCGACGTCTATGACATGACATGATAGATGTCTATGGGCGGCGGGGTTCCCTTGTGCTGCTACTCGTGGGGGCTGAGGTAGGTGCCTCGTATGTGTCCAGGACGAGGCTAATACATAGACCTAAAGTTATATGTATATAGGATGGTTTCAATGAAAATAATGTTTTTCGTTTGTTTTATATAGTAATAGTTTACAGATTTTAATTGTATATCAGTTATCTAAGTATTACTGTATTAAAATAGTTGGTTTGTAAATATAGTTGAGTTTGAAAGTACAACACGTGTAAGTCCCCAAATTCAGCATGCCCAAAAATTTTGTTGCGACAGCTCGATAATTATGTGAGCGAGAGGAAGAGAAATGTGCGAGTGAAAGGGAAGCCCGAGCGTTGCTGATTGGCCCAGCGCTCAGTTTTGCTCCCTTACACTCGCCACTATTGCGAGACTGAATTCGGGGATTTCAATTTGTATTCTGCAACAAACCTTTGGACTCTCGCAAACCTCTATGGAAAACAAGCAATAAAGAAGCAAAAGGAAATCTAGGTTTTCTTCTATCCCAGCGCATAAATGTGCACCCTGCACAGTATGCTAGACGAATTTTAAATACAGTGGTGGGGTCGTTGCAGAGGGACAGCCTGCGCGTGACGGAGGAGTCGGCGGAGGGGGAGGGCGCGGAGGCGGCGGCGGAGGGCGCGGAGGGCGCGGAGGGCGAGGGCGGCGAGGGGGGCGAGGGCGGCTGGCGCGCGTCGGGCGAGTGGGTGGCGAGCTGGCGCGCGCGCCTGCCGCTGCAGACCATCATGCGCCTGCTGCAGGTGCTCGTGCCGCAGGTCGAGAAGATCTGCATCGACAAGTGAGTTTTTTCAAATTTGTACTGAACACTTTATATATCATCTTGCCGCCTGCTTCGTTTTGTAAAGAAAACTAGGTAGTATTTTTGATTCATAGTGAAAATGGTAAATGAGTATACAGCTTGATTGATTTGAATCGTACCCTTCCACTACGGACATGAATTCCTGACTCGAATACTCCCCAAGGATGGGTTTTATTTCAAATTTAAATGGGACCATACGCAAAATAAACCCGCCTAAACGAGAAAATAATTTTCTAAATTGGTTTTGTAAATGACGGAATTCAGAGGTAACATGATGAAAGAAACTACTGAATTGAGCACCTCTTTTTTTTTAAAGTCTATTAAAAATACAGCAGCACCACACCCATGGACACATAGGCAAAGGGCGAGAGAGCATTGTCTGTTCTAAATTGAAATTAAAGTTCTGTATCATTTTCTGAAGTACAAGTTCTCTTTCTCGTGTATTATTGGTGGTATGTTTTTTGAAGAAACGAAAAGAATGTTTCGGTGCGCGGGAAAGCTGTGTGCGGCGATATAGTATAGGTTCATACACGGCTGAGTCGTGAAAAAGTCATTCACACTTTTTCGATATCTCTCCCATCCGCGACAAGGAACTTCGTTCCAAAAAACAGGTTGAGAATGTTTGTTAACGGCATCAGGGGACTGACGGACGAGTCGGAGATCCTGCGGTTCCTGCAGCACGGCACGCTGGTGGGGCTGCTGCCGGTGCCGCACCCCATCCTCATCCGCAAGTACCAGGCCAATGCCGGCACCGCCGCCTGGTTCCGCACCTACATGTGGGGCGTCATATACATACGGTAAGCCGACTGCTACACCTACGACTGCAACTGGAAGCAGAGATAGCCCAGTAGTAAGATTCCGGTCTCTCGTTCGGGAGGTCCCTGGTTCGAATCTATGGCTTGCACCTCTGATTTTTCGAAGTCAAGTGTGCATTAGATATTTATTATGACTTACTACAACGGTAAACGAAAGCGTAGTAATGAAATCTGCATGCCTGAGAGATCTCCATTAAGTCCTCAACCCGCGATTGGCCAGCGTGGTGGACCATACTTCGCCGTTTCACTTGATATTTTTAAAAATATATAGTGTTAAACACTGCACGGCGATACCGGAACTGTTATGTGCAAGTCCGCCTCGCACTGAGCAGTTATATAACTCAGATACAAGTAGATACATCGTAAATATGAAATAATTTAATAATATTTTATTATTTTATATATGCACTATTTTTTGAGTTGTAAGTGTGTGTGTATGTGTGTGAGAATGTATGTGTACGTGTGTGTGTGTGTTTTGGGTTCTATTTCTCTAATAAAGACCCTCCATATAATTTTTTCCTTAATATCTGTAATGTACAGACTTTGGCCTGGTACAATTTTATGTGTATCATTTACAGCACAATTATGTTTATTTACATACAACATAATTAGAGAGCTTGTCGGTGTGGCAATATTTATTTGTGTAAGTATATATTTGTCGGCTGCGGAGCGGTGGTTCGCGTGAACGCTTTGGATACCGCCGCTTAGCACGGTATTCTTGCTGTAGAAAAGAAACTGAGAAAGAAAGTCAATAACATACAATATATACGTATTTAACCTGGCAGTTACAGTATACGTATAATGTTTGGTTCGGCAGCAACGTGGACCCGCCCATCTGGTACGACACGGACGTGAAGCTGTTCGAGATCCAGCGCGTGTGAGCGCCGCCCTCCACCACTCCACAGCACTACACGGCTACCACCTCACCGATGAACGAAGTTAACGCTTTGACTGCGGCGAAGCTAACGTTACAAATCCACTGGTGCGGCTAGCGCACAACAGGTGTGTTTCCCGCACCCGTGTAGCGTACAGTTTGCGTTTCCTCGCAATGACGTAACGCCAACGAAAACACACCTGGTGTGTCGGGCCGCATCCTTGTATAGATTTAATTTAACGCAGCAGGTGTGTGCGAGCCGCACTGGTGTAGCGCAAAAAAAAACACAACGTATGTGTTGCCGCAGGGGAAGTGTTAAATAACTGAATATTTGCACACTTAACTTAAAGAGTCACTTACATACGAGGCGAATATGTTTGCCCTCAGAAGTAACAACGCATGTGTAATCGACTTCACATGTAGTTCCTGGGAGTCTAGCCAAGTGGCGAACGCTTTCAACGTTTCTATTCCCACAAAACGCTAACTCTGAGGTTTGTCAAGTGTCACTCGGTCGAATTTGTATGGCGGTTGTCGCGTGACAGAGTGGCTGTGATTGGTCGGAAAGGGAGTTATAAAAATTGGAGACGAATCGGATGTACGTCGCATTTGACCACGTGACATGCAACGGCATCATTCTATATTGCCAGTCAAGTCCGTGGTAATAACGAACATTTGACACTTCGAATTTGACGACCCGCGTGGCGCTGCGGTCTCCATACCGGTTCGCCACACCGAGGGTCCCGGGTTCGATTCCTGGCCAAGCAGGCATCAAAATGATGAATTTGGGTTTCTGCTCTGGGTCTGGGTGTTTGTGTACTTGTCTTTGTGTGCGTTCATGGCACCCACGACACAGGGAATCCTAATGTGGGGCTATGAGTGTGAAAGCGTTATTATTATTATAATTATATGATAAAAGGATGTATTCCAAAAATTTACGAATTATAGCGTTTGAAGGAATAGAAACGTTTGCCGCTTGGCTAGAGCCATGTATAGAATCGATTACAGGTGTGTGTTGACGGTAGCGAACAGTTACAATTGGGTGGCTCGTTTGCTGCTTGGGTTTCAGAAAAAAAAAAACAAAATCTTTGTCACTTTTTAACATTCGCGACTTTGGTGGAGTTTGACAAGGACAGCAATAGTGTGTACCTATTCAATGGTTTATCTTTGTTTATTAGTGAGCGGATTGGTGTACAACTGTTCACTCGTCTTTGAATATTTCAATGATTAACCTAAAAAATGAACGTCGTGGCTTTCATTAAGTTGAAGAAAAAATGACCGAAGATTATACATTTTTGTAATGACTTCTATTTTGTAATTAGACATCATAACGTATGCAATATTTGGTCATAACAGCCGAATTTAAATCTCAAAATCAAAACTTAAGCACTCTGTCATTACAGTTTAATTTAAATCTCAATCATGTCAAAATTCAACGGAGTTTAACCAATAATTAAGACAAATTAACGACAAAAAATATTACACACAATATACATTTTAATGAAAACTGATGCCCAATTGTTGCTCATTTTGCGTTCTATTGCTCTTTTAGTTCGGACACTGCGCAGTCCCGACGGCCATTTGTCGGATTGTAGGACAACGCGAAGGATATTTTTTTTTAAAAGATTATCATCTTGTATGCCAAAGAAGTATAACTTCTTATGTGCGT
>DWKN01000128.1:0-10173 GCA_018249455.1 Bungalotis erythus | reverse complement strand
CTCAAAGGTGTGTGAAGTCCACCAACCCGCACTTGGCCAGCGTGGTGGACTACGGCCTAATCCTTCCCATTCTGAGAAGAGACCTGAGCCCAGTAGTGGGACAATAAAGGGTTGATGATGGAAACGAGAATGCAGTCAACCTGATGGTGAGTGGTCACTGGCGCCCATGGACATCTGCCAGGGCATTTCATAGACGTCGATAACAGATGTGTTGCTACTCCTAAGGACTAAGATGGTTGCCTCGAAATAAGTAAGCCGGCAACCGCACCTTTCCACCGAAACACAAAAATTGCTTCACGGTAGTGGTGCTAGTGGTGGTGCTTCACGCTTCACGCGGTGTAGCGATGGTACCTCCCCGCTCGAACTGCACAGGTTCTACCACCTTTCATAATGTATAGTATATGTATGTACATGTATACGATAGTATACGATCAAAAAACATATTTTTAGCCCAGTCGAGTAAAAACTTTGCTGGATATGACTTCAAGTAAACAAAAAAGTTTATTTTCTTATTTAACAAATTTCCCATAAATACGCAAGATACTTTTGCTTCCAACGGCGCTTAAAATTGTATTCTTCATCAACAAAAAAGCTTATTTTCTTATTTAACACCCTTCCCATAAATACGCAAGATACTTTTGCTTCCAACGGCAATTAAAATTGTATTCTTCATCAACAAAAAAGCTTATTTTCTTATTTAACAGCGTTCCCATGAATACGCAAGATACTTTTGCTTCCAGCTGCAATTATGTATTCTTCATCAACAAAAAAGGTTATTTTCTTATTTAACAGCCTTTCCATAAATACGCAAGATACTTTTGCTTCCAACGGCAATTAAAATTGTATTCTTCATCAACAATCTCTACCTAATCGCCCTACTTTTGTCCATTCATAGTGGTGTCAATTAGCCGGCCCGAGTTACTTATTATCACATCGGGCGAGATCGTTAGAATAGTTAGCGTCACGATATCGGGACTCATAGCGTTAGTGTTGAGGTGCCTTTTGTTTTTACGTTCGGTGAAGTTCCATGTCGGTTGCAACGTGAGTGTGTAACTACCATTTTTTTGCTATTACCATAGATATTTTTTAGGAAACCGTCCCCGAAGAGTGCGCACTGAAAATTCTATTGCTCAGACTTCGCTTGTTCATCTGTCCGTCTATCATAGGCGCTTGAAATTTTTTCAGATATGTTTTTTATAAATCCAAGAATAAAAAAAATATTAAAAATAAGGGAGGAAAATATAAGAAAACGGGTATTATATAGTAGCGACATCTATAATGAAACACGCAACACTATAAGGACAACTAGGTAAAGCACAAAGCAGTTGTACTACAAGATGGCAGTAGTAGTAAAAATTAAATTATAGTGTTAAATACTGCACGGTTGAACGGAACCCTTCTCACTCGAAACCAAATCGCACTTGGTCAATTTTATTTCACTCTGTTGTAAATGTACAACATTTGTAACATTTGTTCCTTTTGTTTGCTGTTTCTTTGTCTGGCTGTTTTTTAAAAGCCGAAAGTTAAAAAAAATACCGACGAATTCAGAAACTTCTTTTTTTACAGTCGCTTAAAAATTATATCGTCTTCATTGGCATCATTGCCATCATTGTTGGCCCCTACCTTTTTATGTCCCACTGTTAGGAACGGGTTTCTTCTTGCGATTGGATAAAAATCCACTAACGGTCACCCATCCAATTCTAGACCGCGCTCGAAGTTGCTTCATTTTGTCGATCGTTTACGATCTATCAAGTCGCGGAGCTCAACGTGTTGAACTCGCACATCTTACAATTAAATAATTATTTTCGGAAATTCTCGATACTTATTATTGTCAATCAAAATCTTTCAAGGCTATTAACATCATAATTTCAATCAATATACAATTCGTTTTTAACTGTGCCATCTAGTTCTTGTAATTGCTTTGATCGTGTGGTATTGTTTTTGCGAATATAGGACTCATCAAATTCACTCCCATCATCCACAACTTCTAAATATTTGCATTCCTCATCACTGTCCTCTTGGTTTACTGTTTGGTATGAACGTATGTTCTTTGCATCCTCGCTCGAGTCACTTCTATATGCTTCGTTAGTTTCATCTTCTATTTGCGGTTGAATGAATGAGTTTTTTCTATTGCTAATATTGTTCTTTGCTTGCACTAGTTCATCCTTAACTTTGCCTTTCATATTTCCGACGGAATCAGACACTTTGCCAGTTAATAAATGGCTTAAATGTTTAATCCTGTCGCTGTGAGCTTTGAGGAATGTAGGTTTTTTCTCCAATTTATCATCTGAACTATCCGATTCGCTGCCATTTAACGGCACCTCGCAAGGTGCGTATATGCTGTTCTTGTTGTTCCTTCTGATTTGGCTATTCTTCTCTTTTTCTATCCACACGTCGGTCCTTATGTTGAAGTTGCATTGTTTCTTCTTCCCGTTGCACGATTTGAACATGACTTTGAATGTCAGAATGTATATCGTCACCAGAATCAAAATGGCGCCTACGATAAATGAGAGATACATCGCAGTTTTTTCCACTATAGGCAAAATGTTTAAATACATCTTGAACCGTTGTTCCATTCCCGATGGGAGTTGATACATTCTCTGTGGAACAGAATTGAACTCATTAGGTTAAGGAAAACAAAAAGCTAGATAAATTGTCTGACTTTACGACTAACAAATTGATTCTGCTAAGAAAGGATGCTTGGGTAGATTAACATTTTTCTAGATTTTCCATCTTTGTCCTTCAGTTTCAATTTGTCAATTCAGATAGTTCATTTTTTAGAGCATCTTACTTAGTAAGGATTGTGCCAGACTACAATTTTTTTATAGAAATTAGAAATAGCACATTATTTGGAATCGCCATCCGGCAGTTCCGTTATATGCAAACTTGATTAAGGATTTCCATATTATTATGTCGGTCCATCACATGAAATTTACGTTCGTCTGTTACTTTAAGACCAGACATAAAGGCTACTTACGATATCAAACCACAGCATGGGTAGGTACATGTTGGCGAATCTCTCTGCGTTCTTGATAGCAGAAACGTCGCCTAACGCCATGTTGATCTGAATCTTGGCGCTTACGTCCAGAGGGAGACCTGAGTCTGGCTGGACCCACATTCTGGAAAAGAGGACAATAATTTATGTTTAAACCAACCAAGCAAGTAATTAACCAATCAAGCAATATATCAATCAGTCAATAATCAATAAGCCGAACTTCCAACCCGAACAGCCGTCGATTAACCGGGCAACCATTCAAATAGCGAATTGTTTACGCACAGCGAAGTGCGGTTAGGGGAGCTACTGCCGCGTGATGCAGCACCTCGGCGACCGCGCACCCTTTTTTTTATTAAAGTGAAGTAGCAAACGATGGTAAGTGATTGTAAGTGGTCACGGTCGCCCATAGGCATCCGTCACGTCATGTCATAGACGTGAATAACAGATGCCTACGCCTGTGGACTAAGATGGTCGCCTCGTATGTAAGTGAGCCGGCAACCGCACCTTTCTACCGAAACACAAAAGTTGCTTCACGCTAACTTTGACCTCACGCTACAGCCAGGAGCACGCGTGTTCATTATTTTGAGTAACTTCCAACCATTGGAAGCATCAGCGATATATGAGCAACAAAAAAATATTTAAAATTGAAGCACATCTATTGAAAACTAACACAACCTAAAAATAAGATTGAGGGAAATTGTGGAACTCTTACCGCCATCTATTGGAAACTTTTAGAACTTAGAAATACCTCAAATTTACAATAAAAAAATTGAAGATCGAGATGTAGAATCGAGATAAAAACTATCCTATCGATTAAGTTGGACCAAACAATAGATATTTACAAAATTTCATTTATATCGGTTCATTGGTTTCGATGATTAGCGTAAGCGAACATCGTGGAAAGGAATTTTTATATGAACATACATATAAAGATAGTGTATAGTTTTGAAATAAAACGAATATCTTCATCAATTAATCGATCAATCGATCTGTCAATATGTAGGTCAGTTGATCAGCGATCTGTCGATCAATTGATATGTCGGTCGATCGCTCTGTCGACCGAATGATATGTCAATCGATCCCTCTGTCGATTAATCGGTACTCCATTCTATTCGCATTCAATTATTTTAACAGATATTACAATCTTACCTGGTCTCATGATCCTCCTGGTTTGGCCTGAGGCCCTCAACTTTGCTGAATAGGATATCATCTCCCTGGTAGAAATGAGGGTAGGAGAGAGCAATTGGGAAGCCGTAGTAGCAGTCTGTGACGTCGATCAATCCCTCTGGGAGGCATTTGCCTGGAAAGATTACATTCCAGTAAATATAGGCATTACATCATCATCATCATTATCATCAACCGTTTATTGTCCCACTGCTGGTCATTCTCTTCATGGAATGAGAAGGATAAAACGTAGTCCACGCTGGCCAAGTGCGGGTTGGTAGACTGTTTACACATTTGAGAACTTTTTATGGAGAATTCTCTGGTATGTAGGTTGCCTCACAATGTTTTCCTTCACCGTTGTAGCGAATGATAATTAATTTCTAATACGTACATGATTTCGAAAAATTAGAGGTGCGCGCCAGAGTTTCGAACCCGAAACCTTCAGGACGAGAGACCGGAATCTTACCACTGGGTTATCACTGCTTATAGACACTACGAAGTTTTACAACTGTACTTTTAAGTCAAAGCTGACTCTTTATAAATAAATTAGCTAAAAATTTAAATGAAGCTAAATAAAATACTATGTACAGAAATATATTAATTAAACATTTATAATTATAAGTTTCATCCAAATGGCTGTCTTTCAGATAAGTTCCCAAAATGCTGGCGACATTGTTTCTTTGAATACCCGAGTTGATTATTTGTCCGAGATAAGCGCCAGCCTCCGTCGTCTTGGAGTCGATCAACCGCCTCGATAGATGACGGATGACCAAAGAGCATTTCAAATAAATATGCAGTGTTGTTGTGGTCGGTTTTAAGTGTCCTATTTGGGTTTGTGTTATTTGTCTCTGTCGTGGGGAACAATGAAAAAAAAGGCGCAAATAGAACTCTCGTTCAAGGCCGGCGATGGTGGCGTTTCTTCTGTTATTGCAAATGTCCATAGGCGACGGTGACCACTTCCCATCAGGTGGCTGCCAGCCTTATAGCAAGGTTAAAAAAAAAAAAAAATGACAGCACACAAAAACATTTACCATGTCTGCAGAAACACTTGTTCTCTTCATGTACCTTCCCGTTATCCAGCATGTGGTCCGGGAAGGTATACATGAGCCCATTCAGACCATTCTTCGTTCCCTCTTTTACTGGAATCTGTAATAAAACACCTCACTTTACATTTTTTACTTTAAGTAATAAAGTAAGAATACTAAATTCAAGGCCTGGGATGCTGGCGACTCTGGTGCTGCAAATGCCCAGGCCACGTTGACCACTTCCCATCAGGTGGCCCGTCTGCCTTAAAGGTTCGCAAAGTTAAAATATAAATAAAGTAAATAAAAAAAATGCAGATTTCGGATTATTGGCGACGATAACTTTTTCAGAATTAAAAAGGCCCTATGTATGCCCTTTCAACGTATTCACTAAATAAACTATACGGATTTAAAGCTGAATTCTTTTTAATACTATTCTGTTCCATCATTAGACTTTGTTCCAGCCCTCCCTCTGTATAGTTTCTGCTCATCGAGATCGATACAAAGAGCCCAAACACGATACATCTGCTTTCAGTCATCAAGGAGTTAGGTACTCCGCAGACTATCCTGATTGCAGTATCAAGTCGCGGGTTCAATATTTTTTTTAGTGCGATCAAAATTTATTTAGCATATTAAATTTCAATTCTATCACTCAAGTGTAAATGTACAAAATATACATTTTACGAATGAAATTTATATAATTTTGGACGAACTGTAAATTTCAAACGGCTGACATATTTTCATCTAACATAGCTACAATCCTTTGCAATGAGATCTACTTTAAAACAAAATCCGCATTCAAATCGGTCCATGTGTTTGTTATGGCGCCACTGTCTACGCCTGACGATTCTTCGCTGCAACGCAACACTCGCATATTTAATAATACTGTCGATTTGATACTATCTCACATTCATTCCATTGACTACCAAAAAAAAAGAAGGTTCTCAATTTGATGGTATGTTTGTTTTTTATGTATGTTCCCCGATAACTTCTTACCATGTCATCCGATTTCGATGATTCTTTTTTTATTACCGTAAATATGTCGAAATACAGTTTTAAAAGACACCAAAGATCATTGTGTCCCGAAAGGCGGAAATAGGTTTCAATAACCACACCGCTTCTGCGTTAAGTGTTAAAAACAGCACATACAAAAAACACACACACATACACTCACATAAACTTACACGCACCCCCACTAAAAGTCACCAAAGATCATTATGTCGAAAAAGGGCGCAAATAGGCAGACACACAACACGTAAAATAGGCTTCAATAACAACACCGCTACTACGTCAGGCTTTAAAAATAATAGATATAAAAAACACACACACACATAGTCATACACACACAAACTCACACGTACCCACACGTACGCTCACACACTTAGTAAGTACACACAAGTACTTACCTATATAATATAAATCCGTTATAGGCTTTATGTTAAATAAATAAGAAACATTTTGTTTTTAGTCTAAGAGCTGTGGATTTTGTTAATAAATTAATAAATTAACAAAATATATGCGGTCACTTACCATAGGAGCGGCACGACAAAGGCTTTTTCTATAAAACAGGATAGTCTCGTTCATAGTAACACCGCCTTTGAACTTGGTGCCATCAGACGCGTACTGAACGTTGGAGCAATGCTTGCCGTCCCACTGAGGGAGGTCGGTGGAGCCTCTGTAAGTGTCGATGAGACCGGAGACCCTGACGTCATCCTCTCCAGTGAAGATGGTCTCGAAGTCTCCGTTGAAGTCGTACATCTGGTGAATATTAACGATAGATATTTTTTTTATATTTACACCCAGCGATAAGGCAGGCGGGCCACCGAATGGGAAGTGGTCACCGTGGCCTGAACATGCAACACAAGAGTCGCCAACGCATTGTCGGCCTAAATGTTTGTATCATTATCATCAACCCTTTTTGTCCCATTGCTGGGCACAGGTCTCCTCTCAGAATGAGAAGGATTAGGCCGTCGTCCACCACGCTGACCGAGTGCAGGTTGGTGGACTTCACACACCTTTGCGAACTTTATGGAGAACTTTCAGATGTGTAGGCTTCCTCACGATGTTTTCCTTCACCGCGGAATCAAGTGATAATTAATTTCTAATATGCACATAAATTCGAAAAAGCAGCATTTGTTTATAGTTAATGAATATCTGTTTGTAAATTGTTAAACGCATGGTTGTCAATTATCCAGCGTACCAAAACTTGTAACACTGTAACTGTTAGGCAAAATGAGCGTTGTATGTTATGGAGTTTCTTCCGCCGTTTCTCCTCCATGGCAAAACAAAGCCACGCGGTGGTAATATAGTCCCCAAACCGTTCTCGCGACTAACCGCTAGGCATGCCATCAAATACACACATAATTACCCAAATAAATAATATGTAAGTGAGCCGCAACCACACCATTCCACCGAAACAAGAAATTGCATCACGCTACAAATGGGTGGATCTGAATAGAATTTGTAATACGCACATAACGTCGGAAAGTTGCGTGCGTGGACACCTGTATCTCTGTCTCGACACACACACAGCACACTTACATACGATACATACATTTACATACGATTAAAGATGGTTCAACCGGTACAGTTTGACCGGGAAGGTACGATCGCCACTCCCATTTCTAGCGTGAACAAATTTTTGTGTTTCGGTGGAGATTCGACTATGCTTCCTTTACTCTGGGTACCATGAATACACACAATACCTAGAAATAGACTCCAAATTCATCAGTGAAATTTCCGCCCTAATTTCTAAATGATAGTTTCACTATGAACACGCCCTAATACCACAACACAACACTTTTATGTTGCAAGTTCATGGGTGCACATGTGGTCGAGCGAATGGAACACAAAAATAAACAAATGCGCACGCGCAGTCTAATTATAACCGCTACGCGATCGAGTGAAAGAAACAACATTGGTTTTACAACATACTATGCTGCATGCAACATGCTATATTATGATGAGCCATTTTTGGAGGCAATTGTAATCCTCAGGAGTAGCAACGCATCTGTGAATGACTTCGGGAACCTGTTAATGGACTTGGATTTGTTTCTTAATTGAGCTGTGCCCGCGACTTCGTCCACTTGCATAAAAGTAGTCTATGTTACTCCTTATTACATCAGCTACCTACCAGTGAAAGTTTCGGTAAAATCGGTACAGCTGTTCCAGAGATTAGCCGGAACAAACAGACAGACAGACAGACAGACAGAAATTGTAAAAAATGTTATTTTGGTATATGTACTGTGTATAGGTATGCATTTAGTAAAAAGCGGTTATTTTAATGTTACAAACAGACACTCTAATTTTATTTATTTGTATAGAGTATAGATACATAAATTGCAAACGAGCATGCAATTTACTTTTTTGCATAATTTAACCTAGCGATAAGGCAGACGGGGCACCTGATGGGAACTGATCATCGTCGCCTGGACATTTGCAACATTGGAAGTGTCGCCAGCAACGCCGGCCTTAAAGGAGAGCTCTATTTGCACCTTTTTTGAAGAATTCCACGTCACAGCGCTCAGAGAATACCTCAGGAGGAAGCTAACTCCACATCTTGCATGTTCGTGGGAGAACAGCGGGCAAATCGAACCGTGGAGGACCGCCGTAGGCCCAACCGATGTGGAAGGAATCTTATCCTTCGGCCAGTACTGCGATGAAGGAAATAGTAATCACTTGTAATTGTAGGCAGATTTCCATGGGCAATGACGCCCATGGAAATCTGCTTACAAGCAGCTTTGTTTTTATAGTTAAGCCTAGTGATAAGGCAGACGGACCACTTGATGGGAAGTCCACACCGTCGCTTCTGGACGTTTGCAACTTCAGGATAGTCGCCAATGTATCGCCGGACTATATCTTTTAGCGGACTGCGCTAGAAGGAAGGTTATGTCTTTCGAGTGTATGTATGTATGCCTATATTCTTTGTCACTGTCTATATTCGGGCAGTTTTGACGGATTTTGACATATGTCGATGGACTCGTCTCAACTGTCCGAGTGACATAGGTTACATAATTTTTGAATATGGCACGTGGGCATAAAAATAAAGTGGAACGGAGGAATGAATTATATTCTTATCATAACAATATGGGTATCAAATGGAAGGTGGTACTTTTCCAAAAGTATATATATAATATCATAATATTTTTACGTTACTAGTTTGACACAAACTAACAAAAAATCCCTTTCAATGCCGTTGGGGTTTTCTTTTAATATATAGTCGAGTTACGTGGGTAGCATTTCACATATTTGTAAGTAAACTGTTTAATTAACAGTTTACTTACGAAATTCGGAACAAAAACAACATTATTAAAATACTTTATTCAGAATCATAAATCTTCGTTAAACGTGGACGTTTGCGCAAATAATTTTGTCATTGAGTAATTTTTCAGAAATTGCGTTTCAAGGAAACGTGTGCAGATCCGTCATTTGATGTGATTGCCAATCCACCTAATTAAGACCTAACGTTAAGTAAGTAGTACACAGAAATCCTTCGCGAAAGAAATAAAAAGAAAGGGAATGCCTATGACCCTACCACAATAAAAACTGCATGAGACCATCCGGGCTAAAATTATAAAGTCGACGCACTCACAGCCGGCTCGACCTACAAATCCTCGCGCTAAATTCATCCTTACGACACCGCGTTAACATCCCATTTAGATCCATCGCTCGCGGCTTCCCAAGTCCTTTCAGATACTAACGACTATCACCATTCAGAACTGTTCTATTCACCAAACGTGGTAACGACCGTTTCGGCGCATTCAAAACAACACCGTAACTCAAGAACACAAGGTTCACTCCACGTTGCACTATTCGGAATGCAAGCACAGGAGCCGCTGGAGTCTGGATAATGCCCTTTGTTGGTCGTTCCAATTTTTCGAATCTCGACTTATTGGCTTACGAGATATCGTTCACATTCGTTTACATCCCATTTAACGAGCAACTCTGTAGAGTCGTAACTGTTTTTTCCTCGCCCATTTGAAACTGGACTTT
>DWKN01000127.1:0-10240 GCA_018249455.1 Bungalotis erythus | reverse complement strand
TCATCCAAATTGCTTTCCTTTGGATGAGTTCCCAGAACGCTAGCGACATTACCTCGCTGAATAGCTAATTCCTACTTGGCTAGTATATTGCAGTATGGCCTAAACTCATCTCCCTTAAACTAGAAGACTCAAAAAGGTACACATGTAAGTATCTACAACGCTAAACCCAAAACCACACACCTCAATTTATTTTTATATATTATGTTTTATGCGCAATCAAACCCATCCCTTTAAATAACAGCGCAAAAAATGCATAAAGCAGCTAAATTACAATTTTAAGAAACTTTTTATGAAAGTGAAGTAGCAAACGAGCATGCAGTCCACCTGGTGGTAAGTGGTCAAGCCGCCCATGAGCATACGTTATGTCATGGGCTACCTTCTGAGAACTAAGATGGTGGGCTCGTGTGTAAGTAACCAGGCAACCACACCTTTCTAGCGTGAAGCGATTCTTCAGCCCGAAATTTGTGTAGTGGTGGTACCCTCCTGGTTCTACCATCAAAGTTAATGAGTTATGACATTATGTAACAAAGGGTGAGGCAGTCATAAGCATCGTAACGTCACATGTCAAAATCAAGATGTAAAGTATTGAAAAGTGTAACTTTTATAAATATTGCCAAAATATGTGAGGTCGGTCATACCAGAGGTGAGGGTGTCTCGCAAATATGATCTGTGACATGAACGGAACCCTCAAAAATAATATAATTTCTGTGACGTTCTTCATGATACGCCGCTAATGGCGAAACACTCACCGCGAGCAGCAACCGGTGCTTGAAGTTGGGGTACTCCCTGTTGCACTTCTCGCAGCGGTAGAGACCGTTCTCCTGGTCCACGAGCTTCTTGTTGCACTGCTCGGCGGGGCACGCCTTGTACACGGCGTTGTCCGCGTACGTGAACGTGAGCGTGCCGAGCAGCGAGAAGTAGTCGCCCTTGTCGGCGGCGCCCAGCGCGCTCGCCTCCGCCTCGCCGAACGTCACCCACTCGCCGCTGCCGCCCTGGTACCCGCCCGCCCTGGCGTCGTGATTAACGCGAAGCGTTAAAGATTAGAAAGTAGACCTTTAGTAATAACTAGCTTTCTGCCCGCATGGTGGACATAAATTGACATAACGCCTTTATTTGTGAAGCGATTTAAATTTAAAAAAAATGTTAAGTGAAGCCCATAACAATATAATCCTGACAATCGCATTCAAATCGGATAAACCGTTTCTGAGATTAGCGTTCACAAACATACATGCAAAATTAGAAAACATTGTTTTGGGTTCTCTTGCGTACATAAAGGCCTCCCCATTATGAAGTTTTAAATATATTAGCCATGTATAGACAGCGATCAGTTACAGTTTTATTATATGTATAGATATCATGAAAGTAGCAAACGAGCATAAAAGGTGGTAGAATTTGTACAGTTGTGCGTTTCGTGCGGAAGATTGTGATTGCCCACACTTATTTGAGGTGATTATCTTAGTCTTCAGCAGTAGGATAACTCTCCGGTCGAACTGTACACGTTCTGCCACCTTTAAAGGTGTTCCCTAACATTTCTTAGCAGGTTCGAACCACCAACATCTCAGCACCCGTCAGACAGTCGGTGCAATATTTTGACCAATTTTATTAACACGCCATTTTGGTAAAATGTGAATTGGTTAAGATATTGCATCGTCCGCTTGACGGGAACACCGCCAGCTCTCCGTGCCTCGTTTGTGCCCGCCTCTTGTGTCGGCCTCGTTTCTGCCTGCCGTGCTTGCCGTCTGTTTTGTGTCTGTCATGTTTCTGTTTGCAACAATTGTGTCAGCTTCGTGTGTTTGTAGCGTTTCTTTTCATGTGTTATAGAATTGCGCCATACTAATAAACACAGTTAAACAACTGAAGAGTTATACATATTATTTGTAACTCAGATGGGTTGTGACAGTAGAAATAGCATTTAAATTTTCTAATTATGTTTATTAGTAAGGCCTTTCATGTTTGGATTGTATTCGCTTGCTATATTTTTATGTTGACATAAAAAGGGTTTTAGCATACAAGTATAGTTATAAATACAGTATAGTTCACGGTGGTAGAACCAGTGCAGTTCGAACGGGGAGGCACCACCGCCACACCCATTTGTAACGTGAAGCAATTTTTGTGTTTCGGTGCAAAGGTGTGGATGCCGGCTCGCTTACATACGAGGCGCCCATAGTCCTCAGGAGTAGCAACGCATCTGCTATCGACGTCTATGACGTGACATGGCAGATGTCTACGGGCGGCAGTGACCATTTACGATCAGATGGACTGCATGCTCGTTTGCTACTTAAACACCAATAAAAATAGCTCTACCACTTACCTAGTGAGTAGAGTAGTACTTGACTGAATTGAATTGAATTGAATACTGGATGAATGTCTTATTCGATACTGAATCGATTTGATTTGATTTGTCTTATATACTTGTGTTGGCGTTATCAATTTGTGCACTATTCATTCTCTGTATGTAAATGATATTATTTTTGAGTCAAAACTGAGCGTTAAACTTGCTGTATTTTACGAGTTTAATATTTTTGTTACAATAGATTTACATACGAGGCGGCCATCTTAGTCCTCTGTAATAATAACGCTTCTGTTATCGATGTTATGGACACATGACATGACAGATGTCCAGTGGCAGTGGCCACTTACACCCAGGCATACTTTCTTTTTATTTTTTTTTGTTGTTGAAGTAGCAATCGGGCAGGCAGTCCACCTGATGGTAAGTGGTCACTGCCGCCTGTGGACATCTGTCATGTCATGTCATAGTCGATAACAGATGCGTTGCTACTGCTGAGGACTAAGATGGTCACCTCGTATGAAAGCGAGCCGGCAACCGCACCTTTCCACCGAAACACAAAAATTGCTTCACGCTAGAAATGGGTGTGGTGGTGGTACTTCCCCGGTCGAACTGCACGGGTTCTACCGCCTTTAGAATTTATCTAGTTTATCTTGACATTCTACACCTATGAGTAAAACTCTGTTGTATAATATAGGAATTGTACATAGATTTAAATGGGTGGCAGTGACTACTTTACGTCAGAGAGGCTGCATGCTCGTTTACTACTTAAATTATTTAAACAAGACCAATAATTAAAAGGGAAACAAAAACCCGACAGCATATTATACATATATGTAGATACGGTATTAAATTTTTTTATAATAACATATACAAGGATACATTTTAATATGTAAAGGGTACGCACGATATATCGATTTTATGCCAATATTTCGACCCAGTCACATGGATCGTGGTCACGGCGAAACTGTGGTGGCGAGGACAAACTGTTAACAGATACTAGTGGTAGATTAGTCTATCTACCCTCCGTCTAGTTCATTTTTGTGTTTGTGGCATCATTTTGCGACATACGGCACTAACTAAGAAAGTGCAGAGTGCTGGCCGTGAGGATACCGCAGTTTCACTCTGACAAGTAGAGTCAAACATTCATCATTAATCCGGATTTTTGCATCGTTAGGTCTTGTCACTGGAGAAGAGGCTTAGGCCACACTTCACCACGGTGGCTAACTGCAGTTTAGTATAATTTACATAACTTTGACAACTTTATAGAGAACTTTCAAGGATATAAGATTCCTCACGATGTTTTCTTTTGCCGTTAAAACAAATCATAATTCTAATATGCACATAATCGTAACTACGAAAAGTGAGAATTATATGATGGGGTTTTGAATTCTGGCCCTCCCGCGTGAAACATTAAATTTCACCACTAAGCTGTCACTACTCTACCAAGCTAAGCATTTCAGCCAGATAAATCTTAAATTAAACTAGATACGCCCCGCGGTTTCAAACGCCGTTTAATTAACATTTGAATTTATAATTGGACCGTACTGTGTATCTAAACCATTCCCGGATCCACTTGAACACACACAATAAGTTTCATTAAAATCGGTATAGCCGTTTAGGAGTAGTCCAGTGACATACACACGCATAGAAGAATTATAAAGATAAAGACTAGTTTCAATTACGTCCGATAAGACATCAAACGCGTCTAAGACATCCCTAATCTACTGAAATAAGATAAAGATATTATAAATTTACATAATTTTAAATTAGCGATCGTTGGTTAGTAAAACACTTACTTTAGATTCAATCGAACATTGCAATGCTAAACAGTATATACGAATGATTAAATTTATGCCTGAGGAAGACATATTCAATGAACTTCCGATAACGTATACTGTTTGTTATAAGTGACATTGTTAAACCGCCATTAAACGATAACCTCCCAGATACTTGCATTTAATGTTAATCGCATCGTTTATATCAGCATTTCAACTTATTGGCGTATTGTTTACGTGATTTGCTCATAAAGTAGCAAGATTCTTATTCTACTGCAAACAACTTGTTACAATGGAACTACTTATTAACATATCTGCTAACTAATATCTTCTATCTATCTATCTATGTATTTTGTCAGTGGAACAGCTCATAGCATCTCAAAAGAGAAGACATTCATTACAATCTTAGATTTTTTATTGTAATCAGGTACTAGTTGTTACTAGTTAACTATCTCTGTGAATTTAGTGGTTAACTGAACTAGTAATATTACAGATACAGACATCGGTTAATTAATGAGATCTATCCTACGAGCGAATCTAGACTTAGCTTAGGCGTTCTAGTGCATTATTAAAGTACCTAATGTATTTTGCCAATCTTCACGGTCAGTTAATGACGAATCTGCCATTTTTTACATACCCATAGTTTTTAATAACTGTAATAAATGTATGTGAAATTAAATTATGGTTTGTTTAATTTTCAATCTAAATCGTAACTACTCCTATCTCGATCAAAACGGGTCGTGGTGGGATTGATGCAGCATTATTACTTTTTATGCAAAATATCTACAGTCGAAATATTTGTAATAAATGACAAATATACATACAATGTTCATTACTAAAGACCTAATATAGTGGCCATCTTACTTATAAATTAAAGTTGAGTTCAACTGAATAGTTCGCGTCACGTTGGCATTTGTGACTGACAAAGATATTACTTGTGTGCAAGTAAACAATTGTTCATCCGTGTTAATTTAGTAATAATATTGCCACAATATATAGGACCTACGTATATTATGGTAGTGAGTCTACAAATATAGCAAACAATCCGAACAGAGGACTGGAATTATATATGGTCATTTTAAAATTGTCGGATTCTTACAAGTAAGCAGCGGTGGTAGATAGAACCTGTGCAGTTCGACCGGGGATGGTACCACCGCCACTCCCATTTCTAGCATGAAGCAATTTTGTGTTTCGGTGGAAAGGTGTGGTTACCGGCTCGCTTACGTACGAGGCGACCATCTTAGTCCTCAAGAGTAGCAACGCATCTGTTATCGACGTCTATGACATGACATGACAGATGTCTACGGGCGGTAGCGACCACTTACCATCAGGTGGACTGCATGCTCGTTTGCTACTTCAACATTAATAAAAAAAAGTTCCAGGTGCAATAAAGAAAATCTAAAAAATACCTTAATAATAGTTTATTCTGTCAAAACAGAGGACTTACGAGCTAAATTATACATAAAATAAGATATTAATTAATAACTAAATGAGAATAGTTATAATTCCAATAAACGGTGTATAATATTTTACATTGCTTTAAAAGTACACAAGCAGTTTTTTACCCTTGCTTGCACCTTTTTATATTAGCTTGTACTGGGTTCTAATTATAGTAAAGTCAAGTGAATTTTAATGAAAGTCCACCTGGTGAGGTTGATTGTAATGAAGAGTCCACCAGTGAAGCGAATTGTAACACTAATCCACTAGGCATAGTGAAATGTAATAACAATTAATCTGGGGAAATGAATTTTTAATAATAGTCCACCTGATGAGGTTTATTGTAATGAAGAGTCCACCGGTGAAGTGAATTGTAACACTAAACCACTAAGCGTAGTGATATGTAATAACAATTAATCTGGGGAAATGAATTTTTTATAATCTACCTGGTGAATTAGTGCGTGAGTTTTGTAGTGATACTGTTAGAAAGACGAACTTCTTAACATTCCATTGATTCACCGTGCGGTTGCCAGGACCATCGTGTGACAGAGAAAGTAACCCTGAGTAGCACCGGCACTTTAAATTCCAGATGTAGGTTTAAGGGGCACCTTTATAATGTCAACCATCGCCTTTACTACCAAGTAGACAAGGCTTTCCGACTTAATCCGCAAGCATCAGTGGCAGACCACAGCTAAAACTCCAATCTGTTTAGGTATTAATTAAAGGTATCTCCACGCAGTATCACTTATTGTCAAGTGGAATTCATGCTCATGCACTACCTCACTTTCATAAAGGACAAGGTACCGTGCAGTTTAACTGCAGAGCTACCACCGCCATCCATTTGCCGTGAAGCAATTCTTGCAGTTTGATGAAATGACATGGTTGCCGGCTCACTTAAATACTTACTCACTCGGGGTTACTCTCTCTACCACACAATGGACCCGGCAACCGCACGGTGAATCCATGGAATGCCGAGAAGTTTGTCTCGAGGTGACTATCTCAGTCTTTAGAAGTAGTGACACAACTGTTATCGTCGTGAAAAGGAGCCCCTTGTTTTATTTGATGTTGATTGCAGATTTCCACGGGCGGCAATGACCACTTACCATCAGGTGAACTACGTACCCGTATTCTACTTCACTGTCATAAAAAAATATACAACCTTTGACATTTTACCAACTACTCAATGATAGATAATCTTTATCATCAACATAAATTTATAAAGGCGCTCCTAACAGTTTGATTTCACCTTTAACTTCATCATATAAATCTTTGTAATCCTCGTGTTCCTTTACGAGTACCATGATGCACCCTCTCATGGTGCCCATAGCTGATCCGATATCCTTCCGACTCGGAGTGTACACGTACGGAATGTCCTTCTCCTCACAGACGGCTGGTAGGTGGCACATAATTTCGATCGGAGATATGTCTCCGGCGAACACCACTATTCTGTAATGGGTTAGAAATGGATGTTGTTCTTTAAGCAGTACAGGAAAACTATCAAATAGACATCTTATAGAAGATTCTGTTTACACGTTAACCAAATAGATTTTATGTAGTATGAGATGCAGTATTTCATAAAGGAGGAGGAGGTTCTATCTTGATTCAGATACTAACGTAACATATACTCTTCTGTATGAAAAATGAGCTTCTGAACATAACTTTGTCCGTGACAATTGTACAGATTTCATACTTTTATCGTGATTGGCAAATGGAAACACAAACAAATAAATATAATTCCCCCGGTATATAGTTCCCAGGTTCGATTTCCGGCCAAGCGGGCGTCAAAATGACGAATTTAGATTTCTGCTCTGGGTCTGGGTGTTTGTGCACTTGTCTTTGTGTGTGTCCGTGGCAGCCACGACACAGGGAATCCTAGTGTGGGGCTATGAGTGTGAAAGCGGTATTAATAACTATCATTTGCTCAAATAACAAGAAAAAATATTCATAATATTTTAAAAGTTAATTGAAATAATATAATATGAAGATATAAAATAGATTACCTACTAAAATTAAGAGTACATGTAAAAAGCACAAAGCTCTACATGGAATAAATAAATAAAATTAAAAAATACATAGGTATGTATACACGTAATATGTAAGTGACGACGCGTCAACGGTTACTTTACAGTCTGTGCTATGTCGCGCGGTGCGCGAAGAATTCGAGTTTAACCGAAGAGTGCCGAAGGGAAGGGAGCCGCTGAGTCTTTCGGTGCGCGGGGAAGCTGTGTGCGGCGATGTAGTATAGGTTCATACAAGGCTGGTCGCCAAAAAATCGTTCACACTTTTTTCGTTCTCGCTCCCATTCCGCTCAGGGCATGTACCACGAGATAAGGAATTTCGTAGAGCTATGTGCCATGCGTCTTAAAATTTGGCTCATCATTTTCCGGTAGGACACCCAAAGAAATATAACTTCAAAAATAGGAATTGCCTGTTATCAGATCCACGTCACGCAGCGATTAAGTTGCCGCCCACAACCGTTTCCGTGAAGGCTAGGAAATTTCAATATTAACTTGATTGCGTTGTTGCGTGCTGAGACGCAATGATGTTCGTGCGTCTGTCATAACAAGCAATATTTCATAACACACTTGGAGATACATATAGCATTTTAATAAAACATGTTTTTTTATGTAGCTACCGAATGACGACGCCGAACCGCGTGGCAAGCAGGCATATAAATAATGAATTTAGATTTCTGTGCTGGGTCTGGGTGTTTGTGTACTTATCTTTATCTGCACCCACGACACAGGGAATCCTAATATGGGGCTGTGAGTGTGAAAGTGTTATTATTATGTTATTATAATTACACAAACATTGTCACCGTCCCTACGTAC
Source organism: Bungalotis erythus (assembly GCA_018249455.1). Lineage (NCBI taxonomy): Eukaryota > Metazoa > Arthropoda > Insecta > Lepidoptera > Hesperiidae > Bungalotis > Bungalotis erythus. The sequence goes on along the minus strand of DWKN01000127.1, from coordinate 1,907 downwards.
GTAAGTCCGTATTCAATAGCAGTAAAACGGGAGTGCAGTGCTTTAGATGATAAGTGATTAGTGTGTCCATGAATATTTCTAATTAACCTCAAATACGACATCCCGTATTAAGTGAGGTACTAAAAAGGTATAGCGTTGTAAAGCAAACACATATTAAAGTAGGTGATCCAACTAGCTATTGGGAATAGTTTGCTTATAATTTACCACTATCTGCTACTCTATTACTTCTGCTTTTGTCTGTCTTGACTGGTCCTGTCAGGAAAATATGAAAAAATTTAAAGGACAACCCCGCATTATTTATAACTCAATTTGCAGCATTCTTTCATGAAGTTTCAAATGCACTATATTTGTACTTTTATAGAACTGCTTGTCGTAACTTAAGGATAGAGTTTATGCTCTCAAAACGATTGCTTTTGTACCTTTAAAGCTCTGAGTAGCGCGAGGTACCGCGAACTATTTTATCCAATACAATCAATTAGGTAGTGTAGTGCCTGTGTATTGATTTACGGAAATTCTGTTCCAGCAATGAAATTGCTCGCTAATATTATTATCGTCTCCGCGATGGTTAAACGTGTTTGTACTCTTGAAGTAGGTAATTGTTTTAGTTACGGTTTATGGAATTACGTAACACGCGAAAAGTTTTAGCACAGGTTAGGCAATAGTGGCTAAATACATAAATTAAATTATTATTTAGTTGTTACTTTGAATAAACGTCAGTGCATATTCAGTAAGAATTAATGATTGTACGAAGTCTTATGGGTAAAAGTTGTTACTTATTTTGTTCCAAATATCCCAAATAATTTCTAAATTCAATTTTTCTGAATAACTTTCTGTGATTAGCACGGTAAACATAAAAAGTACAGTAAATCCATATTATTCCCATAAATTCTAGAAATTTACGTAAATCTTCACTATCTATGTTATAGGCTAGTCTTACCTCTATCACCACGTTTTGTTATGGAGAAAAAATGGCACAAAAAAACATGCTACCAAGATACTTTACAAATTCCACTCGTAAAATTACTCGCCATATTTCTTAGGAATTGGGCTTATGTACGAAACAACAGCTTTTGCCCCGATACAGCTCAGTGAAGCACATAAACTCTGCTATACTATAAAGGTTGTTTTGTGGAACGAAAGATTGCTTGTATCGATCCGAGCTACAAGTAGATTCCACCTGAAATAGTATGTGATATTTCTAACAAACCTAGTTTCACGAAAAAAAAATATAACGTTTTCTACACTCACAGTCCCACATTAGGATACCCTGAGTCGTAAATGCTATGGACATTAGACACACACAAAGACAAGTACACATATACCCAGATCCAGAACAGAAATCTAAATTTAGATATCGTGCCTAAACGGGAATTGAACTCGGAACTTTCTGCATGGCAGACTGGCATGCTACGTGCTACGCAGGTCGTCGTTCTAGACAACTCAGAGAAGTTGTGATTTCACAAAGTTTCCTTAATTACCGAATATGGCACTATAACAATTATTTGTATTGGTACAGGTGTATTGGATGCTGTGTAATATGCCTCAGGCTACGAGTAGATACTCCCCCAGGTACTTGCTGAAATTGCTCGCTAATATCATTCTGTGGAAACTCAGGAATTTGCGCTCGTACGAAACGATAGCTTTTGTCTTGATACAGTTCAGCGAAGCGCATAAACATTGCCTGTGTATCTATATTTTTTCAAAATTGTAGATATTCAGACAGTAACTTTCAGATATTTTTATTTATCTAGGTTCACCGACGCATGGTACACAAATGTACACAATACACTTAAATATAGTTATAATCAGTCGTGTACCCGCAATTATAGGGGAGCAGTGAGAGGTGAAGAGTCGCGGGAGGAGCGGTGCGAATAAGGAGCGGTGAGGAGAGGAGAGGAGGGTTAAAT